>CAEFZP010003413.1:0-32366 GCA_903064625.1 Mallotus villosus | reverse complement strand
GACTTTAAAATCACATGAGCCAATATTGTATTCACAATAGAACATAGATAAGATAACAAATGTTTAAAGAGAGAATTTTTACACTTTCATCCACTAAATGAGCTCATTTCAAATTTGATGCCTGCTACAGGTCTCAAAAAAGTTGGGACGGGGGCAACAAATGGCTGAAAAAGCAACAAGTTTGGAAAAGATTCAGCTGGGAGAACCTCTAGCAACTAATTGAGTTAATTGATATTAGGTATGTAACATGATAAGCTATAAAAGGGATGTCTTAGAGAGGCAGAGTCTCTCAGAAGTAAAGATGGCCCGAGGCACTCCGAACTGTGAAAGAGTGTGTAAAAAGATTGTGGAATCTTTGACGTGGAGTCGTCAACGTCAAATTGCAAAGGCTTTGCAAATCTCATCATCCACAGTGCCTAACATCATCAAAAGATTCAGAGAAACTAGAGAAATCACTGTGCGTAAGGGACAAGGCCTGTGTCTATGACATTACTAAATGGGCCCAGGAATACTTCCAGAAACCACTGTCGGTAAACACAATCCGCCGTGCCATCTGCAGATGCCAACTAAAGCTTTATCATGCAAAAAGGAAGCCATATGTGAACATGGTCCAGAAGTGCCGTTGTGTCCTGTGGAGCAAGGCTAATTTAAAATTGACAATTTCAAAGTGGAACAGTGTTGGTCCGACGAGTCCAAATTTGACATTCTTGTTGGAAATCACGGACGCCGTGTCCTTCGGGAAAAAGAGGAGGGAGACCTTCCATCTTGTTATCAGCGTTCAGTTCAAAAGCCAGCATCTCTGATGGTAAGGGGGTGCATAAGTGCATATGGTATGGGCAGCTTGCATGTTTTGGAAGGCACTATGAATGCTGAAAGGTATATAAAAGGTTTTAGAGCAACATATGCTCCCCTCCAGATACTGTCTATTTCAGGGAAGGCCTTGTGTATTTCAACAGGCCAATGCAAAACCACATTCTGCAGCTATTACAACAGCATGTCTTGGTCATAGAAGAGTCCGGGTGCTGAATTGGCCTGCCTGCAGTCCAGATCTTTCACCTATAGAGAACATTTGGCGCATCATTAAACGAAAAATACGTCAAAGACGACTACGAACACTTCAGCAGCTGGAAACCTATATAAGGCAAGAATGCAACCAAATTCCACCACCAAAACAACAAGACACTCATAACCTCCATGCCCAGACGTCTTCAAACTGTTTTGAAAAGAAGAGGAGATGTTACACCATGGTAAACATGCCCCTGTCCCAACTATTTTGAGATCCGTAGCAAGCATCAAATTTGAAATGGGCTCATTTTGTGCATACAATTGTAGAATTTCTCAGTTTAAACATGTGTTATGTTATCTATGTTCTATTGTGAATAAAATATTGGCTCATGTGTCTTTTAGTCATTTTATTCACATTTTAAAATCGTCCCAACTTTTCCGGAATTGGGGTTGTAGATCGAAATCTCTATATTAAGAATTCTTGAGGTCAAAAGTTACTTTGAGAGAATACATGTGAACAATAGGCTACTAATGACATCGAGAGTCCATTAGTGGAAAACAAATACTTGCATGTTTGTAACATATTCCTGTGCTACTTATGAACAGTACTGGGTATATAACACATGACATTTAAGTACAGGCCTACAATGTAGATTGCCCAATGTAAAATACATTGCAGTGCAATCATGTAAATAAAATAATTTTAACAGCAATGGGTACATCATAATCAGTAACTGTAGTGTTGTTCACACTTCTCTGATAACATTGGTTATGGTTACCATACATTAAATCACTTGTTTTAATGTCTCCATTCATATTATTAGTTACAGAGCCAACTAATTGAACTCACCAAAACATATGACTGTCTAAACACCAACACATCACGTCTTGTGGATGGTTTAGCAACATATTCAAATGCTGCTGGAGCCCTCTGGTGCGTTCATACTGCTTGGTGGTATTTGGAACACATTTTACGCATGAAAAATAAGAACAAAGTTACAATAACAACTTGAACCATAAACTGTGTTATACCCTTTTAACATATCAGAATGCTTGCTCTGACTGGTATTGCACATTATTCCATCTGTCATCACGCCTACACTGCATGTGTATACATACAATGTTATTAACGTTTAGTACGGTTAATGTGGGTTTGAGTTTTAAACTACTTTAAGGTTAGGAATCTCATTTGTCCAATTATAACCATTTGGTAAGGTCAGGTTCGCTATGCTAGCTCTAATGTGACAGTTAAATAACCTCTGAGCTAACGTAACGGCTAAAATCAAACGCATTCTGCAAGCGAATGAACTAGCTGGAGCTAGCGAGCTGGGAGTCCATGTTAACTTAGGCTACACATAGCCTTACGATACTGTAACCTTTCAAATACACGACATGATGATAACTGCAATACAAATATTAATGTGACAATACAACTATGAATCTACAGCATAGCCTTCTGTATGAGATGACCAATTTACCACTCCAGTATGCTCATCACGATCACGCATGACTGCCCTTGCTGAAGTTAATTCCTCAACTGGTATCGACGCAAGTGGCTGGCACTTGTCGCTATACTTGACTTAACTTGTAGTTAACCCCTTCAGTCCCATGATACGTGTATTTACCCACGAAAACAGTTTACATTTACATTAATGCTGTAGAGCAAGAGTATATAAATTAAAATAGGGTAACACTTTATAATAAGTCAAAGCTTTTTGGCATTTACAAAGGATTAACTAATAGTTAGTTAATCCTTTATAAAACATTTAGAAACATTAACAATACATTATTAAATAGTTAATACGTGTATTAATAAACGCGATGTTAATAATTAATAAACACTGTTCAAAATTATGGATTTGATTCATAATACAACTCTTAAGGTGTTAAACTGCATTACCATACTTTATAGACAGCTTGTTAATATAGTTGCAATTAAACCAGTAGTTTATAAACGGTTAATGGTAGGCTACATGAGCTGGTATAGAAAGCATTAGCAAATGGTGAACAAACCATTTATATTACTTTTACGAAGCATGAGTAAATAGCTAAATACATATTTACTTGAATTAATGTAGGCCTACGCCAAGTCGAATACATGATGTAGCCTACACTAATACTTAGCAGATATCTTAACAACTATTTTATAAAGACTTACTAATGATGCAACTTCGGATTAGTAATGCAAGTTATAAAGCATTTACTAACTGTTAGTTAAGGCTTTTGCATGACCTAATCTAAAGTGTGAACTATCTATGCCTTATTAAACATTTATAAGTTATTCATTAAGGTAGGCCTATTCTTGTCCATTCTCAAACCTCACATTCACAAAAGCTGAACATACGTTTTTCAAAAGGAAACAGACACAACACAATGTGATACACAAAATGTCAATTTCATTGAACGTTTGTACAAGTGTAACTCATACTAAGGGGCTACACATTTTAAAGATTTAGAATGAAATAAAATATAAAATGGCTATAGTACAAATAGGGCAGCATAGTTCAATATGGCAATATTGAACCTTCATACTGCTGACATACTTTTGTCTGCTATGATCTTGATAATGTGAGGGAATGATAGCATTATACTGCTGATCAATGCTGCTATACCAATCAATATCTAATATGAATATGTAAACACACATGTTTGTAATGCTAATAACTAAGATACAAATATCGAATGTGATCAATTGATTTAATAAAGTAACAGATAAGAAACACTGAAATATAACTTGTGTGTGGACAAGAATGCAGAGGTCAGGCAAACTGACTTGGGAGGCGAGTTCGTGGCGCTCAGGGACTGTTGTGAGCACAATGAGCTAGTCAGCTCATGGGAGTAAAAGTGTAAACTTGGGAGATAAGGTGATGCTGGGAACGTAACTCTTCTCTGCTTCAGGACGAGTCAGACCGGACAGTTCTTCCTATGGATAATATGCCCCCTTCCCCTGAAGACCCCCCCCCTTCTCACTGGATGTCCCCTTCCCCTGGAGACCCTGCCCCCCCCTTCTCACTGGATGTCCCCTTCCCCTTGGAGCCCATCTGCTCCATTACATCATCAGACCTAGGAGTGGTCTTACCCTCTCCCCTTCCCCTTGAAGACCCACCCCGTATATCATCAGGACCTTGGGATCACCTGCTCTCAACCCTGGAGAACTCAACCCCCCCCTTTTGGATTGCATCAGACCTGTGGGTCTTGTCCACCCCCCTCCCTGAACAACACCAGACCTATGGGTCTTCTCTGCCCCCTCCCTCTCCTAACATCACCAGGTCCGTGGACTGCCCACCTTGCGCCAGCATGAACGCCCTGGACATTTAATTGGTTAACAATTGCCACCCCAAGGTCTCCTGACCAATGGCCACTCACCAGACCTCCCTCTCTGGGGAGTACAAGACCTGTCTCCCAAGGGCGGAGAGACATAACTTGGGATGGGCAGAACTTTCTCTGATATTCTGTCACAACCACTTTCTCAACGAAGGCCTTCGTTTGTTCTAATCTTATACTCTGTTTCTGTGGGACTACTGCTGTTGCATCATCGACTGATTCATTGTACTAGACTACGGACATTTTGGTGTGTTGTTTTCATTGTGTATCTTGTGATTGCATCATTACTAATTAAACTACAAATAACTTGGTCCGATGCTTAACCTTGTATCATTCTTCCTCTCAACACCCAGTTTGAACTATCCTTAACAATAACTTCAAACTTTTTTCTGTTTCTCAGTCTTTCATTCCTTAATACTTTTATCGCTTAAACATTTATGAAAGTCAATAAGATACTCTTTTCATCACTCTTTTTTTCTCCCTTTTCAACAGTAAGAAAACATCGCAATGCATAACAATGACAGATATAGGCCTACTTTTACCTGACCATTTTGTTTTAAAAGCACATACCTCTTTTAACATTTTTGAAAACCTTTGTTATTCAAGCCATCAAAACAAAATAGTTTCAACTGCATTCAACACACATTTTCTTTAGGAAATGTACCTTTCTAGTTATTTTTGCCCAACTAAGGCTCGGTCAATATTTGTACTACATAGAAAAACTTTGATTTCAAAAGTTTTGTCTTGATCTCCATTGAGTTGCTTGTATCAGAAAATTTACGTTCCGTTGCACAGTTTAGGACCATACAACGTTTTTGTTTCATATGTTGTATACGTTTATTTTGTCGGCCAAGGGTACTCAGTTCTAGCCTACGTCACTGCGTCAGAACACTGCGTCAGAACACAGCAACGAGGCATGGATACATAGTAGGTGCGTTCGACATGACCTCGCTTCATGCAGCGCTGCAGCTGGCTGCAGGCGGCTGACTTGAAACAGTGAATTCTGGTTAGACTTTTTGTCCGACTTGAGACGGCGCCGAGGCTAGGTCACTGTGACGTAACCATGTTGTGTTTAATTGGTGTGATGGGTAGAGAAGGACCACAGGACAAAGAAGTTCTTGATTGTGGAAGCGACTGGCAATTTATTCCCCAACAGTGGCAATCTTCATAAGCCGTCCTTGTATCAGGCCTTGTATTCAGGACATAGTAAACATTGAAACAAAGAGTTAGAAAACACTCTTTTCAGCTGCTCAAATAAAATACTCTTGCTATGTAAAAATGAACCATAACCTATATAATTAAATGAATATTATCTTTAGTAAAAAATATATTCTTGTGGAAATAAAGACACAAAATACTAAATTAGCATTCAACATCCATACAGCACTGTTTTACAGTGTAACTCAATGATCGCCATGCTAGCCAACATTACTCAACAAAATACTCATATAAAACGCCATGTCACACATCCCAAATAACACTTAACAGGTAGTTAACCATCTTATGTAACCTATGGACCAAACAAACCGACCGGATGGGTGGTTTAAACATAGCTATTAACAAGATTGTGCAAGACATGTGAACACCGCTCACCTTGCATTCAGGACATAGTAAACATTGAAACAAGATGGCGCTCGCGCACAGAACAATCCTAAACTACGGTGGCTCACACGGGGCATACCATACAAATTGGGGTAAGACAGCGCCACACAGTGGCCTTTTTAGGTAACAACCTTACATGTACCATGGATGACGAGCTCTCCCTCACAGCCCACATCGCTGCTGTCTCCCGGTCGTGTAGATTCACCCTCTACAACATCCGGAAGATCAGGAGATACCTGTCTGAGCACTCCACCCAGCTGCTGGTCCAGGCACTTGTCCTCTCCAAGTTGGACTACTGCAACTCGCTGCTCGCCGGGCTCCCAGCATGCGCAACCCGCCCTCTCCAGAGGATTCAGAACGCAGCGGCCCGTCTGGTCTTCAACCTACCCAGACGCTCCCATGTTACCCCGCTCCTCGTCTCCCTTCACTGGCTTCCCGTCACGGCCCGTATCAGATTCAAGACCCTGGTACTGACCTTCCGAGCGGTGAATGGGACTGCACCCGACTACATCAAGTCTCTCCTCCAGCCCTACACCCCCTCCCGCCACCTTCGGTCCTCCTCTGACAACCGTCTGGTGGTCCCACCGCTCAAGACCGCCCGGTCCCAACACAAGCTCTTCCCCTGTCTGGCCCCCCAGTGGTGGAATCAACTCCCCACCTCCATCAGAGACACTGACTGTCTCCCCACCTTCAAGAATAGGCTCAAGACACACTTGTTCCGGGAATACAACGGTACCTAGGAAAGATCTGCTGGACATGATGTTAGTCTCTCCCAGGATCAGAAGGACTCTTACTTGGAGACCTGCTGCTCTTGCTGGTTAGCTGTAACTGCTTAAACTGTTGTTTGCTCTTCCACAGGTACACTCGTGCACTTTTAAGGTTCATGTTGTTCAATTGTAACTTGTTTAACTCCATGCTCTTATGATTCTTCCCTTTGGCACTTATTGTTGGTTTTTTCACAATGTACGATCCATGTTTGACTACTTGCAATGTTGGGGATATCTCGTTGTTATGATCAGTGACCTATGCACTATTGTAAAGCTCTCTCTTGGAAGTCGCTTTGGATAAAAGCGTCTGCTAAATGAATAAATGTAAATGTAAATGTAAATGTACTAAAGGGATGCATTGACACTGAACGAATTTGATGGGTACGTTTTTTGGGTATGTCTTGTCTCATAAAACATTTCACGACTGGGACACTCAATGGTCTACAAGCACACATATTGACCCCTTCTTTATCGCGCTTTCAAAATAAAAGTTTCAAATGTACAGTTTTTGTCACTGCGGTATCTAGGCTAATGTTTGGGTGGGACACATGTAGCATTTTCCAATATCGAGTACACTTCCACCCGGGGTCCTACGCCAATGGTTCTCTAAAAAGAGAGAACTCTAAAGAGAATCGTTAATGAGTTGTGTATCTCAACACTTCAGTTGCCAAACTTAAGAAATGTTTATATTAAATTGTACAACATTGTATCAATAGAGGAACTTGACTCTGAGAGGATGGTGTCAAAATGAAGACTTTAATTAGATAATCAATAAAAACATGATCATGAAACCATAAACCCTTTAACATAGTAAACAACAATAAAAAATAAGGTATAATTATTGCCTGACTTGCATGTTCTGGTTCTTGATATTGTGCTGTATTTTCAATGTGCACTATCTGGTGTATTTAGCGTGATGTCCAGTGAATATATCATGTAATCCCCTCAGACAGGTCTTTCCAAAGCATAGGAGAGCTAATGGTAAACTCCTTAACAATCCACATGTTGACACAATTATCAGTGTTTACTAAGTATTGTATTCCTTAAAGTACAGATACAGTTTCACTTCAGTTGCCAAACTTAACATAAAATGATATTACATTGTACAACATTGTATCCATAGATGAACTTGACTCTGAAGTATGGTGTCAACATTAAGACTTTAATTGGATAATAAAAAAAACATGATCATACTCCGCTGTAGTGGACACGCAGGGTTAAGGAGTCTTCTCTGTCTGGGCTTCGTAGGGCTTCTCTCCAGTGTGGGACATGCGATGACGTCTGAGATTGCTAGTCTGGCTAAAGGTTTTACCACAGAGGTCACAGCTGTAGGGCTTCTCTCCAGTGTGGATCCTGCTATGAGCTCTGAAACTGCTAGCTTGGCTAAAGGTTTTACCACAGAGGTCACAGCTGTAGGGCTTCTCTCCAGTGTGGATTCTGTGGTGATGTCTGAGATGGCCAGCCTGGCTAAAGGTTTTATCACAGAGGTCACAGCTGTAGGGCTTCTCTCCAGTGTGGATCCTGCGGTGAGCTTTGAAACTGTTTGCAAGGCTAAAGGTTTTACTACAGAGGTCACAGCTGTAGGGCTTTTCTCCAGTGTGGATCCTGCTATGAGCTCTGAAACTGCTAGCTTGGCTAAAGGTTTTACCACAGAGGTCACAGCGGTAGGGCTTCTCTCCAGTATGGATCCTGCTATGAGCTCTGAGACTACCAGTATGGCTAAAGGTTTTATCACAGAGGTCACAGCTGTAGGGCTTCTCTCCAGTGTGGATCCTGCTATGAGCTCTGAAAGTGTCAGCCCGGCTAAAGGTTTTACCACAGAGGTCACAGCTGTAGGGCTTCTCTCCAGTGTGGATCCTGCTGTGAGATGTTAAATCCCCAGCATGTCTAAAGGTTTTACCACAGAGGTCACAGCTGTAGGGCTTCTCTCCAGTGTGGATCCTGCTGTGAACTGTGAAACTGCTAGCTCGGCTAAAGGTTTTACCACAGAGGTCACAGCTGAAGGGCTTCTCTCCAGTGTGGATCCTGCTATGAGCTCTGAAACTGCTAGCATGGCGAAAGGTTTTACCACAGAGGTCACAGCTGTAGGGCTTCTCTCCAGTGTGGATCCTGCTATGAGCTCTGAAAGTGTCAGCCCGGCTAAAGGTTTTACCACATAGGTCACAGCTGTAGGGCTTCTCTCCAGTGTGGATCCTGCTGTGAACTTTGAAATGGCTTGCCTTGCTAAAGGTTTTACCACAGAGGTCACAACTGAAGGGCTTCTCTCCAGTGTGGATCCTCATGTGCGTCTTGAAGTTACCGGATGTGGAAAGGTTCTTCCCACATGTGTCACAGTGATGTGTCTCCATAACTCAGCTCTCTCTTTGTTCTCTGTCTGGTCCCTCTGGATCCTGTATCTAGTCTCTGGAAGCTTGTTTCTCTCTGGTTGATCTTCTGTCTGGTTACTGCTGTTTCTGGTTGAGTCTCTCTCTGTAGTCTCTCTGGTTGAGTCTCTCTGGAGTCTTCTCTGTCTAGTCTCCGCCCATGATCACGTTTGATTGGCCAGTAGGAGATCTGCAACGTTCACATATAAATTACATCTTTGTCTGTCATAATGGGCCACTTTGCATATGTAATGTTGATCATTTGGTGAGAGGTGTATTTGTGGTCTATTTTTTACTGTAGAAACTCAAAACACTGTGACAAAACTTATTTGGCATACAACTCCTCTTTATAGAAATTCTTCAAAATTATAGGCTATATGATCAGACATGGTAAAAAAGAGACACTTGTTCGTTTTAGAGGGCAAATAAAACCACAGAGACATCAGTCTGTGTTTGTATTCCATTAATTCCATTATCTTGATTTATATTTTCTTCCTGCATATTTACTGATCATTGATCTGTTGGTCTAAGAAGATTCATATGAAATGTTCCAATAAGGGTAAACATTTTTTTGGAACACAAAGTCCAGGTTTGCGAAATACACTTAATATAAGGAACATATAGTTATACATGTATCATCCAGTAAGAGAGGACCTCTCCAAAACCAGACGCCCAACACACAGGCTAGGCTCTACACATTTATCAACTAAGATGAAGATTGACTCATAAAAATACTGCCCATTCTCAGATTTTTACTAAAAAATAAAATAAAAAAACGTGTCGCTGGGTTCTGTCTCTGAAGCTGGATTAACGAAGCTACGGTCATACCCTTCAGAAGGTGAGTCAGGCTGTGTGAATGTAGGCTAAATTCAACATGAAGAATGATAACATGTCTCGATGTCATGTTCTGGTATAGATGCCTCTGAGGCCAACACAAAACTCCTCTTCTGGAACAATTCAAATTGCTGCGACAGGACGTGTATCTCTGCACTTTATGAAAACGATGTATTCCACTCGTAACATGGGAGTGTGTTGCAAATCCTGTGCTGCAAATCTAGACAGCCACAGACCATTTCGTTTTTGGTCTGATGCTACACATCAGGCCTATCGTGATCAGTCTGCGACTTAATATGTGATTATGCAACAGATGCTCATGTAGGTATACTTACTGACAACTCAATGAGAATCTATTCTGTGTTTTGAATTATATAGCCGTATCCACCGGACTAGATCAAAGTTTTCACCGCCGTAGCGTGATAGATAGGTTTCAGGGAGAACAAGCAACGTTTAAATGTACAATAATCGTTTATTATCTAAATAGCAAGATAATCAATAGAATGATGATCAAATATCATCAAATACAAAACATACCTTTAAAGCAATGGTTAACAAAGGTATTCACAATGAAGACTAGATGCCTAAATGCACCGGAGCTGTATCGTAAACAAAACTCAAACATGACAAGACTAGATGTCTAGCGCACCGGAGCTGTATCCTAAACAACACTTAAAAGTGTTAGGGAAAAACTTCTCCCTATATACACCCATAACTGGCTAAAATGGTGACACCGACCATGTAACAGAAAAGTTGTCTGACGCATACAAATTCAAATCGAATCATTAATCAAGGCTGCAGCAGACCAAGTGGTGACCATGCAAGACAAGGGGATATGTTAAACGCATGTTGGTCTGCTGTAAGCACAAACTCTGTAAACCCTCTAAATGTACATGTTACAGTATCAAAATTATTACTAGAATGTAATACATAAAACAAGAAACAAAATCATATCAAACATGTCATTAAAAGCTGTTTAGAACTAAATTGACAAGAACACAACTTTTAATGATAATTTCAGTCTTCCTCTGTTCATCTTCCTCTTCAATTGTTGAGACCACCTCTCCAGAGGTGTGATTGTAATTTTAGCATTTATGTAAATCAACGACTGTCTCAGACGAGTGTCTGGGTGACCAGTGACAAGGGGGTTGCCAAAACAGCCCTACACTGTCCATCAGTGCATTCTGTGTGAAATTAATGAAAAGAAATTAAAAAAAGTATCCACAGTTTAGTCCACAGAATGTGTACCAAAGGGGTGCATTGACACTGAACGAATTTGATGGGTACGTTTTTTGGGTATGTCTTCCCTCATAAAACCATTCACGACTGGGACACTCAATGGTCTACAAGCACACATATTGACCCCTTCTTTATCACGCTTTCAAAATAAAAGTTTCAAATGTACAGTTTTTGTCACTGCAGTATCTAGGCTAATTTTTGGGTGGGACACATGTAGCATTTTCCAATATTGTGGGGGACACTTCCACCCCGGGTCCTACGCCAATGGTTCTCTAAAAAGAGAGAACTCTAAAGAGAATCATTAATGAGTTGTGTATCTCAACACTTCAGTTGCCAAACTTAAGAAATGTTTATATTAAATTGTACAACATTGTATCAATAGAGGAACTTGACTCTGAGAGGATGGTGTCAAAATGAAGACTTTAATTAGATAATCAATAAAAACATGATCATGAAACCAAAAACATAGTAGACAAAAATACAAAATAAGGTATAATTATTGCCTGACTTGCTTGTTCTGGTTCTTGATATTGTGCTGTATTTTCAATGTGCACTATCTGGTGTATTTAGCGTGATGTCCAGTGAATATATCATGTAATCCCCTCAGACAGGTCTTTCCAAAGCATCGGAGAGCTAATGGTAAACTCCTTAACAATCCACATGTTGACACAATTATCAGTGTTTACTAAGTATTGTATTCCTTAAAGTACAGATACAGTTTCACTTCAGTTGCCAAACTTAACATAAAATGATATTACATTGTACAACATTGTATCCATGAACTTGACTCTGAAGTATGGTGTCAAAATTAAGACTTTAATTGGATAATAAAAAAACCACGATCATACTCCGCTGTAGTGGACACACAGGGTTAAGGAGTCTTCTCTGTCTGGGCTTCGTAGGGCTTCTCTCCAGTGTGGGACATGCGGTGACGTCTGAGATTGCTAGTCTGGCTAAAGGTTTTATCACAGAGGTCACAGCTGTAGGGCTTCTCTCCAGTGTGGATTCTGCAGTGAACTGTTAAATCCCCAGTCAGTCTAAAGGTTTTACCACAGAGGTCACAGCTGTAGGGCTTCTCTCCAGTGTGGATCCTGCTATGAGCTCTGAAAGTGTCAGCCCGGCTAAAGGTTTGACCACAGAGGTCACAGCTGTAGGGCTTCTTTCCAGTGTGGATCCTGCTATGAGCTCTGAAACTGTGTGCATGGCTAAAAGTTTTATCACAGAGGTCACAGCTGTAGGGCTTCTCTCCAGTGTGGATCCTGCTGTGAGATGTTAAATCCCCAGCCTGTCTAAAGGTTTTACCACAGAGGCCACAGCTGTAGGGCTTCTCTCCAGTGTGGATCATGCTATGAGCTCTGAAACTGTTTGCATGGCTAAAGGTTTTACCACACAGGTCACAGCTGTAGGGCTTCTCTCCAGTGTGGATCCTGCTGTGAGATGTTAAATCCCCAGCCTTTCTAAAGGTTTTACCACAGAGGTCACAGCTGTAGGGCTTCTCTCCAGTGTGGATCCTGCTATGAGCTCTGAAACTGTTTGCATGGCTAAAGGTTTTAGCACATAGGTCACAGCTGTAGGGCTTCTCTCCAGTATGGATCCTGCTGTGAACTGTGAAACTGCTAGCTCGGCTAAAGGTTTTACCACAGAGGTCACAGCTGTAGGGCTTCTCTCCAGTGTGGATCCTGCTGTGAACTGTGAAACTGTTAGCTTGGCTAAAGGTTTTACCACAGAGGTCACAGCTGTAGGGCTTCTCTCCAGTGTGGATCCTCGTGTGCTTCTTGAGGCTACTGGATGAGGAAAGGTTCTTCCCACATGTGTCACAGTGATGTGTCTCCATAACTCAGCTCTCTTTTTGTTCTCTGTCTGGTCTGTCTGGATCTTGTATCTAGTCTCTGGAAGCTTGTTTCTCTCTGGTTGATCCTCTGTCTGGTTACTGCTGTTTCTGGTTGAGTCTCTCTCTGTAGTCTCTCTGGTTGAGTCTGTAGTCTCTCTGGATGAGTCTCTGTAGTCTGGTTGAGTCTCTCTGTAGTCTCTCTGGAGCCTTAAGGAGTCTTCTCTGTATAGTCTCCGCCCATGATCAAGTTTGATCGGCCAGTAGGAGATCTGTTCACATCTAAATGACATCTTTTGTCTGTCATACACTGCAAAAAAGGACCTTCTAGAAATAAGCCTAATATTCCTATATCTAGCCAAATGATCTTGTATTGAGCAAAAAAATCTGCCAATGGGGTAAGAAAAATTTACTAGGTTAGAATTCTTAAAACTAGCAAAAATGTCTAGCCACTGAAAGATCATAATGTGCCTTAAAACTAGACAAAAAGGCTAGAATTCAAGCAAACTGAGCTTATTACAAGCAATTAAATCATATTTATTTGAGACAAAGTAACTTAAAATTAGGAATTTAGTCTCTAAATGAGCTGAAAATTTGAATTTATATCTTGAAATAAGATTAATAACTAGCATAAATAACCTTAAAATAAGCATTTTATTATCTTAATTGAGCTGACAATTAGAATGTATATCTTAAAATAAGATTAATAACTAGCATAAATAATCCTATAATAAGCATTTTATTCTCCTAATTCAGCTGACTTTAGGAATGAATACCTTGAATTAAGGTTAATAACTAGCCAAAAAAGTTTAAAACATGACACAATATCTTAAAACAGCACAATAAAAACAAGCTAATTCGTCTCAAATTAAGGCACCAGAAGCATCTTGTTTTTAGCATTTCTTTCTTTATTAAGAGATGTTTTAATCAACGCTTCAACGCAATTTGAAAGGTCTTTCTTTCTTAACAACATGCACTGCATCCATTAATCCACTCACTGCAATGAGTAGAACCAAGCCTTTCATAGTCACAAAGACCAAATAATTAGAAAATATGCAGTTATTCAAGCAGCAGAACAGTTAAAATAATTTTGAAAACAAAAAACACTTTCATTCCAGCTGCTGGTTAGAATATTTGAAATGACAGCATATTTGAAAAAACATTTTCTTAGAGATATCAGTCAATCACTCAAGGAAGGACCTCCACTCGGCAATGGCTTTTTTGTAGGAAGCGGTTGAATCTTGGTCATGCAGGGAGTCCTGAAGAACCTCAGTTTGCAATACTGAGAGCATGGTGGAAATTAACTTTGGATAAGTGAGGTGCAGGCAATAGTAATACCCCAAGAGGTAGAGCAGGCCTTCATCCACCTTCTTTGTGTCAAAGGTTGTCACTGGTGTGTTTCCAATGGCGATCATGCAGTTGTCCTCACAGACGAGTATAACCGGACAAGACAGGGGTCGCTTGCTCAAGTATGCATCAGGGTCCTCTGAAGCCTAGATGACAAGAGTGGAAGTTTAGGAAATCACAAGTAACACAAACTTAATCCTGGACTGGGATACAAAAAAATGCATACTGCTCAAAACCAACATGAAAACACAAAGTTATGTTCCCTCAGCGTTTTGCTGCTAAACTGTATGTAAAATGAGCAGGGACGTTAAAGGAGAATTCCGGTCGATTTCAACACGTAGCTCTGTTGTTTGTAAATAAACACAGGAACTAAACAGAGCTGAATTAGCAAAACGTGTATGCATTTCTTTTAGATCTACTGCAGTCAAGATTCACTGTGTTCACTCGGAAGGAATCACTTGCATTCAGTCATTTAGCAGACACTCTTATCCAGAGCGACTTACAGTAAGTACAGGGACATTCCCCCCAGGGCAAGTGCCTTGCCCAAGGACACAAAGTCATATTGCATGTCCGTGAATCGAACCAGCAACCTTCTGATTAAAAGCCAGATTTCCTAACCGTTTGGTATTGGTATGTGTGATATCTGTAAAGCTGAACTGACTCAAAACTGATTTTATTCCTATCCAAAGAGTCTTTCTGTGAGATAAAGGACACTAACATTATACCCTGGACACTATCCATTATATCGAAAGGTTAATGAGTAACCGTGTTAAATAATCTAGATTTTTTTCTCTCTCCCATAATCGAGCAGCCATGCCTGCATGGTGTGCATGAGTAACTGAAACAACTGAAATACTTTGTCTCACCGTAAGGACATGGAAAACAGCCTCGCTGCTTTCACCTAGCTTCTTAGGTGGCAAAGTGCTGGATGGAAAGAGCAGTGGCAGGGCTCTGAACACAGCAGTGGCATGTTCCACTATTTCGACAGAGAGCACAACACAATGCAGTATGAGTAACCACTCATCATGAGATCTCAAAATATAAACTTGGACAAATCAAGGTATACAGTGATCTCACCTCCATCCAACGTTTTAGGGGGTTTCATCACTTTCTTCATCGCCCCATAAAATTGGACCTTTGAATAGAAGTCTTTCCATCTATTCCTCATCTCTGAGACGTAGTGGGCATTGTTTGGCTGTAGTATCCGTTGCAACTCATCTAAGACCTGAAAGACATTAAAAAACAGGTTTAAATAATTTCCATTGCTGGTCCAACTGTTGATGACTGATGTCTCTTCAAATAAGGGGGGGTGGTAAAGTGCACAGTTGAGACACTATAAAATATAAGTATGGTTTTATATACAGTGTAAAATGCAGTGTGGGTTATTGCACATCATTTGAATATTGCCCAATGATATATGATAAAGGACAACAGAACTGAAAAAACAAAGATCCTGCTGAATTTAGGTTAAATATGGACTTACACTATTGTTACACTGACTGGTCAAACCCTTTATTTTGTTTACCAAAGAATGAGCTTTGGCTAAAATAAATACTTTTTAAAATGAAAATATTTGTAAATTGATGGTATCACATAGGCGTATGGATGCACTCCACTACATGTTATCATATCTTAACTTAATGTGCATAACATAGAACTGACCTTTTCATCTTTATTAACAACAAGCCATATAGCCCGCCGCCTGTGAAAGTTCTCAGGACCAGGAAACAGATCCTTTATTTCCTCCCGAGAAAGGGAAGGCAGTATGTCTTCTCCAATCTTGGCAGCTATAGAAAATACAGTTAGTGCCAATACATTGAGTTCATCACTGACTTTATTCAGCCTTGTGTAAATAAATCCTATATACTTATATGATATGTCTTCAGAAAAAAATCTGAGCAGTATACACTCTCTAGTATACATGCTCTTGGAAGTCGCTTTGGATAAAAGCGTCTGCTAAATGAATAAATGTAAATGTACTGCAGTATTCAACTTGCCAGCTGACATAACCGGATGGGCCGAGCTAGCTAACAATGCTAGTGTCAGTGTTTTGTTTCTTTAAAAAAATGTTTTATTATATAGTGCCAGATCACCCAAAAAATCTTTTAAGGTTACCTTTCCTATAAAACAGGTCTATAGCTTGCTCTTTTATTAAGCAAAGTAAATGGCCTTATGTTATTTAACTTATTTACACAACGGCATGTCACCCCCCCCAAGCTGTAAACCTAGGGGAAACACTGCTAGTGCTGAATGAGTATTTAGCTGCTAGGCTCCATGACACCGGTTAAGAAGGGCTCGTGAAACTGCTCAGCCAAAGAACGAAGGGGAACCCACTTGTCTGGCATATTACAACATGTTCGTAGGAACCTAGAGAAAAATAGCCCTAACTTTCCAAGACTTTTAGCTAGTGCTAAGTTTATAAAGCTAGGAACCTAGCGATAAAATAGCCTAAACTTTCCAAGACTTTTAACGTAGCTAGGCTACGTTTATAGTGCTAGGAACCTAGCGGAAAAATAGCCTCAACTTTCCAAGACTTTTAACGTAGCTAGGCTACATTTATAGAGCTAGGAACCTAGCGAAAAATAGCCTCAACTTTCCTAGACTTTTAACGTAGCTAAGCTACGTTTATAGAGCTAGGAACCTAGCGAAAAATAGCCTCAACTTTCCAAGACTTTTAACGTAGCTAGGCTACATTTATAGAGCTAGGAACCTAGCGAAAAATAGCCTCAACTTTCCTAGACTTTTAGCTAGCGACGGTACTAGTCTAATGCTGAGGCTAGCTGATATCGTTGTCTTACTCGTTGGCACCCAATTAATTCAAAATGTGTAGGTCGTACATGTGTGAGTTCAGTACTGGCTCAAAAACTGTGTGGTCGCAGTTTGGAGCCCTGCATAAGGTTATCTTGAGCCATGCTAGCTAGCTAGCTAACTTCATGGGTTTTAGTATAGCCAACATAGCAATGCAGGTTAGACAAATTAAATATGTACACGTTTATGTTAATAGAAACAGATAACAATATATCTTACCTCTTAGTGTAGCAATTGTAACTTCGTCCAGTTGATCCATTAGTTCAACGATTACAAAAACTCTCTGGTTGAAAAAAAATGTACCTGCATTTGAAATCCAACTGAAATCCAACAATTGCCGTTAGACGCTGCGCGCCCAATTCTCCACAGAATGGCGCCGAAACATTTGGAATGTTCCAGTGTGGGATGGGGGTGCGGCCGGCCGAAATAGCTTAGGTTTGCAGCGATTTTTTAATAAAAATGAATTTACTTTAGATAATTTCATTCAAATATAATACATATTAAGCCTGTGTATGAGATCATTAATTAATGACTGGTTGCTGCTCTTATGAGACACCGATTTATGGTCACTTCCCCTTGATCAGCTCATGTGATAAACCAACCAGGTCACACAGGACACACACTACGCATTGGCTTTCCTTGGAACAGTGCGTGGGAAGTAGGAACATAATTGTTCATATCTGCGTCAACAAGCCAGCTAGCTTAGCTAGCTACTACATAGAATCATGATTTGGCGCTGCGTTATCTGCTTTGTTTTTGTAGGTCTAACCCTCAAATCTTTATTGAGTCATATAAATTCGGCTCATAGTCGTAGTCCAGATTTCCGTGTTGTTTGTGGAACACTTAGTACTTTTAGGACAACTCGACTTGGATGTTCTCAATAGTGCATTACTTGCATTTCCCTACTCTCCACATGATGTCAGAGATAAACCAAGCCCTATAAAATACAGTACATTAGCATCCAGTGACAATAAATTAAAGCAGTCCTCAGGCCAAATGCTTGTTCTACTTAAAATTCTGCAATTTCTGATAGATGCGGTTAAAGGCAATGAGTACCACACACTCATTCTTGAGCTGATAGAGATAGTTCAAATTTTGTTTGCTCCTGTTATTTGTCTACAGACTATCAACAAATTGAAATCACTTATTGAACAGCACCTAAAACATGAAGAACCTTTTCCCAGATAACAACATCACTCCAAAGCAACATTATTTGATCCATGTGCCATCTCAGATTAAGCTACTGGGACCAATGGTTCGTCATATGTGCATGAGATTTGAATCAAAGCATTGCTTTTTCAAACAGTGGGCTTCAAAACTCAATTTAAAAAATGTTTGCAAATCCTTAATAAAGCATAATCAAATGTATGAATGCTGTCAGAATGTAAGAAGTTCTGAACACCCCATTTTTTCAAATGATTGTACATTAGGACCCATATCAGAAATAAGAAACATGCCATACTTACAAGAAAAAACGAGAGCCTTCCTTGGAAATGATGAGGTTAACCATGCTGTTTCTGTAAAATGGATTAATCTAAATGGCAACAAATATATACGGGAAAAGTCCTTATTTGTGAGTGATGTTAATTCTGATCTGCCAGAATTTGGACTTTTAAGAAATATCTATGTGATTAATTCATCATTGTTTTGAGTTCATGCCGTACAGACCAACACCATTTGTTATGATAGAGATTATATGGCATATCAAATAGAGATCCCAAACTTGGCACAAGCAACTGAACTGGTATCTGTCGATAACCTTGTAGATTTCACTCCGTATTACAGCTTTACTCACAAGGATATGGTCTATGTCCCAATGAAATATTACCTTGGGGATGTGATTGGGCTACACAAAGCCTCATCTGATGTATTGTAAAAGGCACACTGTTATTCTGTTATTACAACAGCTGTGGCTCATAAGATATATATGGAAATTTGGGAAAAAGTTATAGAAATGTTATGGAAAGTTTTGAAATATATTTGGTAAGAAGGTAGTGGGCAACACAGAACTGTTTAATACCTTTTTCCCATTCAGTCAACGGTCATGTTAAACTGTATTTTCATGTTTGTCATGTAAATGAAATAAATTGCTGTCATTTCTTAAGATTCTTAAATTGAGAAGTTGTGCGCGTGGTCTCAATCTTAAAATAAGGAAGATAATCTTGTTCATTCGCTGGGATAATTAGCTAAATATGCCCACACCTTGTTACTAGTTAAATCGAGCTTGATATTAGTTGGTAAATCTTAATAAGAAAAAGTTAGATATATTTTCTCAAAATAAGACACATTTTCTTATGTGAAATATGCTTGGCAAGATTTTTCTTCTTTTAAGACTTAAAATAAGACACATTTTCTCGAAATAAGGCTTTTTTTACTTTCTTAAAAATCTGTTTTTGCAGTGTAATGGGCCACTTTGCATATGTAATGTTGATCATTTGGTGAGAGGTGTATGTTTCTCAGGTCTATTTTTTACTGGAGAAACTCAAAACACTGTGACAAAACTTATTTGGCATACAACTCCTCTTTATAGAAATTCTTCAAAATTATAGGCTATATGATCAGACATGGTAAAAAAGAGACACTTGTTCGTTTTAGAGGGCAAATAAAACCACAGAGACATCAGTCTGTGTTTGTATTCCATTTATTCCATTATCTTAATTTATATTTTTCATCCTGCATATTTACTGATCATTGATCTGTTGGTCTAAGAAGATTCATATGAAATGTTCCAATAAGGGTAAACAGTTTTTTGGAACACAAAGTCCAGGTTTGCTAAATACAATTAATATAAGGAACATATAGTTATACATGTATCATCCAGTAAGAGAGGACCTCTCCAAAACCAGACGCCCAACACACAGGCTGGGCTCTACACATTTACCAACTAAGATGAAGATTGACTCACAAAAATACTGCCCATTCTCAGATTTTTACTACGTGTCACTGGGTTCTGTCTCTGAAGCTGGATTAACGAAGCTAAAGTCATACCCTTCAGAAGGTGAGCCAGGCTGTGTGAATGTAGGATAAATTCAACATGAAGAATGATAACATGTCTCGATGTCATGTTCTGGTATACATGCCTCTGAGGCCAACACAAAACTCCTCTTCTAGAACATTTCAAATTGCTGCGACAGGACGTGTATCTCTGCACTTTATGAAAACGATGTATTCCACTCGTAACATGGGAGTAGTGTGGTTGCGTGCATTACCACAGTCTACCAATAGATGACAGCGGTAACCTGTGCTGCAAATCTAGACAGCCACAACACAGACCATTTCGTTTTTGGTCTGATGCTACACATCAGTCCTATCGTAATCAGTCCGCGACTTAATATGTGATTATGCAACAGATGCTCATGTATAGGTATACTTACTGACAACTCATTGAGAATCTATTCTGTGTTTTGAATTATATTCATAGGCAACACTCACACACCAATTTATATTGTAAGTCTACGGTGATCCTCGCAGGTAGCCAGCCGCCAGATCGTTATGTAAATCTGACTTTTGAGGTAAAGGGTCAAGAACAATACGGATCATCGATATCTTATTTTCTTAGCAGTAGGCCTACTACCTGTCTCACAATTGAATGAGATTAAGCAACAGATGCTCATGTAGGCCTACTCACTGACAACTCATTGAAAATATATGCCATTATGTGCTGTGAATTATATTCATAGGCAACAATCACACACCAATTTATATTGTAAGTCTACATTGTGATCCTTGAAGGTGTGCACCAGCCACCAGACCGTTATGTAAATCTGACTTTTGAGGTAAAGAGTCAAGAACAATACAGATCCTCGATAGCTAATTTTCCTGCATGGCAGGACTACGGTGTCTCACAAAATGTGTTTTAAACAAAAAGATTGCTGTTGTAGGTGGTGAATCGTAGGCCGGGGACGCTTGTGTTAGTCAACGGCGCGGGAGACACCACTTGAAATCTGGTTAGATGTTCAGGGAGATAATGACTCGTTAATATCTGACTCAAATTTTAAGAATGTGCACAAGTACGTTACCTGTAACCCTGAGCGCCAAACAGTTAATAGGTGCGTTCGACATGGACTGCGGTTGCATGAAACGACCGGCGAGAGTAGCCGCTTGCAGTCGGGGAGGAGTTGAAAACGGCTCTGTGAAGTTGGACATTCCAGCTTCTCGTGGTTTGCTGCGTTGATGTCAGTCATGGCCGATCAAACGCTGTTTGCTTACGTTACTTTATTTATAATTAAACTTAGTCTTTCCGTTAGTAGAAGAGGTGGCCCAAAACCCTTTCTTCAACAAATGTTTTACTCAATCAAATAGTTTGGTCCGGATTTGAGCATTGGCGAAACTGAATGGGGCCGGAATAATTACAAAACAAGCGTCAAAGTTGTCGTGTGTGAGTCTGGCCAATCATGAAATAGCTGTGTCGTCATTTGAAGCCGTGCAGTTGCTCTTGAGAAAATGCGCTCGGCTACACAGCCGGCAGTTCTCGAATCGATCTCACGGTACTTTGATGGCTACGTCACAGTGACCTAGCCTCGGCGCCGTCTCAAGTCGGACAAAAAGTCTAACCAGAATTCACTGTTTCAAGTCAGCCGCCTGCAGCCAGCTGCAGCGCTGCATGAAGCGAGGTCATGTCGAACGCACCTAACGACATGAAACTCTGACGTAGCGTCACTGTGTCCAATTCCGACCGCCGAAAGCTCCTATTGTCCAAACCCGGCCAGGCAGTATCCGGTCTTTTTTCCAGAATGTTCTTCCGCGATCACCAGCAAAGTGTACGTAGTATTATTTTATGCATATCAAACTATCTACGTGTCAAATTTCATGAACATACATGGACGTTTACATGTCTAAATACTATTCAACTTATTCCGGAAGTCGCGATGGGCGCGGCCATCCGCGTATTCTCATTTCCTGTTTGTATAGCCTACTTTCCGCTTTAAAACAGTACTATAAGAGAACGTCTTAAACAAGCTTTGGTACACATTTAAGGCTAATAAAGATGCCCAGCGTCAACGGTGCAGTTGGCTTCCAAAACAACTGGAGAAAACGAAATCAGACCCTGTCTTTTGATTGTTTTGACCATGGAAAGAAGACGTCCGAGTGCATCTAAATGTAATGTAAAGCTTTTGAAACAACGCAGCAATCAAATTAGTTAATAGATGCGTCTTTATAATTGCCATTAGATACGAGGGTAGATTACTAGTGCACTCATGTAAGTTTTAACACGTTGAATAAAGCTTCTACCAAAGACCCTCGATGAAAAAGTTGTTACTATTTATTATTACAGCACAATTTGTGTAACTTGTCACTCATACATTTGCAGTTTATGGCTAATAGCAAGCTTAAGCTTTCAAACAAGGTATAGAAAATATGCCCTGCAGTGAAATCGTTAGAACATCTTATGTTTGTGGCTAATGTAACGCCTACTTATAGCAGCAAAGCAGAGCAGCGATCTGACCGGCAAACGAATTATATAAACACTTAAAAGTCGTTTTCAAGCCATCTAGTGAAAGGGTGTATTGGTGACTTGTTGTAGCACACGAACATAGCACAAATCCACCAACCTTATATCATGTTTTAGCAGCGGGACTTTTCGACAGCTCTCCATTGATTTGAATGATATCCCCGGCAAACAGGAAGTTCTAATACAACGGAACTAAAAAAGGTGGGCGGGGCGGAGTAAAGTGAATAGACCACCTTCAAACCTACGTCACACGACTGTCAAACTGGCTCAACTGCGCATGTGGGTTTAAAATACACCATAATTTCTGACGATCTGTAGTCGAGGGGAGGAAGGGAGGGGGGGCAGATAAACACATGGTGCCACACATGGTAGGCTATCACACCATGTGTGTGGGTTAACGAGGAGCTGGATAACGAGGATCATTGTAAATCTTAGCCTATGTTTCCAGATGAATGTTGTATTTTCGTTTAGTCTGTTTAGTATTTAAATAAATGTTTAAAGATTTGCACAAGTTGTCTTTTGCTAACCGTCCTGTTATCTTTGACCCCTTTCAATGTTTAACGTCTCTAAATATATGATTGACTTTTGCTTCATATTTCATGACTTCCAATAAGATATCTTATTTTGAAGGACATAACTACGTTCCCGGATATGTTGACAGCATTGATGGTCAGTTTAGTGACCCTGGATCAAGTTAATATCCCTGGAAAAACAGCAGCGACAAGTGACGATTTAAGTGTAGTCGGGTTTGGACAAGGGTAGCGCACGGCTAACTTACCGTCCTTTTGCCGGCTCTAGTAAAGGCAAAGCTAACTCTAAAATTAAAACAATATTTAGCTCGAAAGGTAATAAGTTAAGGCATAACTTGACATCATTAAATCAGCAGAAAACGTAATACGATCATTTTAATAAATATTTGAAGTGGCATTTTAGCTAAAACCCGGTCGGGATTGGACACAGTGACGTTAGGTAAAAATCATCTGCTGGATCAGAGCATCGACCCTAAAGTATGCGTGTTCACTAAACAGCCTTTTTTCTCTACTATAATATGGAATTAACCACCGACCTAGCATGTAAATCTACACTGTAAGTGACTCAGAGGCCTTAAGTTAAGATCTACGTCAAAAGTCTCTGTTTATAAGGATTATTAGCCGTATCCACCGGGCTAGATCAAAGTTTTCACCGCCATAGCGTGATAGATAGGTTTCAGGGAGAACAAGCAACGTTTAAATTGTAACCGGGTAGCTTTAGGACCCAGGAGCTTTTAGGTAGCCCACAGCTGACGTGCTGCCTCCTAATTGAGGCCCGCGAAGGTTTAAATTGCCTACCATAGGCAATTAGTGGCAGGGCGGTTTACCTAATGCTTTAGGCATTTGCTCCGGGTGGTTCAGCGGTCTCCTCAGCTGAACGTTGATGGTGGACAAGCGTCGGTATGTTTGTTTAATATTCTTAATGATTTATTTATGGACTGATGCTGTGTTTGTAGTGTGTAACCAATACAGGTATTTCTACCACAGGTTGTGTGTAGCGACTGCCACTGTTTTTCCCAGATATTGGTTTATCTTTTGTTGTCAAATTGTTTTTGTTTGAGTTGTTTGATGTTGAATTTCGTTTTAGAAGGTCTAAGTGTAATATGTAAAATAAAACTTTGTATATTTTTGATACCACTGCCTCTGTACTAGTTCGTTTGGTTAGACAGGACATCATCTTAGCTAAATGTACAATAATCGTTTATTATCTAAATAACAAGATAATCAATACAATGATGATAAAATATCATCAAATGCAAAACATACCTTCAAAGCAATGGTTAACAAAGGTATTCACAATGAAGACTAGATGCCTAAATGCACCGGAGCTGTATCGTAAACAAAACTCAAACATGACAAGACTAGATGCCTATAGCGCACCGGAGCTGTATCCTAAACAACACTTAAAGTGTTTGGGGAAAACTTCTCCCTATATGCACCCATAACTGGCTAAAATGGTGACACCGACCATGTGACAGAAAAGTTGTCCGTCGCATACAAATTCAAATCGGATCATTAATCAAGGCTGCAGCAGACCAAGTGGTGTCCTTGCAAGACAAGGGGATATGTTAAATGCATGTTGGTCTGCTGTAGGCTAAGCACAAACTCTGTAAACCCTGTAAATGTACATGTTACAGTCTGCCTCTATTCATCTTCTTTTTCAATTGTTGAGACCACCTCTCCAGAGGTTTGTCATTCAGGTGTGATTGTAATTTTAGCATTCATGTAAATCAACGACTGTCCCAGACGAGTGTCTGGGTGACCAGTGACAAAGGGGCTGCCAAAACAGCCCTTCACTGTCATTCAGTGCATTCTGTGTGAAATTAATGAAAAAATTATCCACAGTTTAGTCCACAGAATGTGTACTAAAGGGGTGCATTGACACTGAACGAATTTGATGGTTACGTTTTTTGGGTATGTCTTGCCTCATAAAACCATTCACGACTGGGACACAATGGTCTACAAGCACACATATTGACCCCTTCTTTATCGCGCTTTCAAAATAAAAGTTTCAAATGTACAGTTTGTCACTGCGGTATCTAGGCTAATTTTTGGGTGGGACACATGTAGCATTTTCCAATATTGTGGGGGACACTTCCACCCCGGGTCCTACGCCAATGGTTCTCTAAAAAGAGAGAACTCTAAAGAGAATCATTAATGAGTTGTGTATCTCAACACTTCAGTTGCCAAACTTAAGAAATGTTTATATTAAATTGTACAACATTGTATCAATAGAGGAACTTGACTCTGAGAGGATGGTGTCAAAATGAAGACTTTAATTAGATAATCAATAAAAACATGATCATGAAACCATAAACACTTTAACATAGTAGACAAAAATAAAAATAAGGTATAATTATTGCCTGACTTGCTTGTTCTGGTTCTTGATATTGTGCTGTATTTTCAATGTGCACTATCTGGTGTATTTAGCGTGATGTCCAGTGAATATATCATGTATCCCCTCAGACAGGTCTTTCCAAAGCATAGGAGAGCTAATGGTAAAATCCTTAACAATCCTTACATATTGACACAATTATCAGTGTTTACTAAGTATTGTATTCCTTAAAGTACAGATACAGTTTCACTTCAGTTGCCAAACTTAACATAAAATGATATTACATTGTACAACATTGTATCCATAGATGAACTTGACTCTGAAGTATGGTGTCAAAATTGAGACTTTAATTGAATAATTAAAAAAACACGATCATGCTTGTGTGCCTGTGTTTGTTCTGTTATGTGTGTTCCGATGCCAAGGTAGTCCGCCCCTGGTTTTCCACTCATCCATCTGCCACCTTCGCTTCCGTGATGCCGTTCACCTGGGTCCACTCAGCAATCATCCCATCATGCCCTCCTGTATAAATTGTGGTTGTGTTCTGTTTTTCTATCTCTTTGGTTCAGAGCAAGCACCTACCCTGTTCATTGTGGTCTGTGTTTGGTGAGCATTACTAACCACTTTTGTGTTTTGCCAGGTTTGCTTTCTTTCCCTGGGGGAAGGGGACGCACTTGGGGAGTGTGTAGGTTAGAGCCGCCCGCGGGCATACATCACCCGTAGGGTTACTCTGTGTCTAAATACACTAGACTAGATCTGGGCGGACCACCCCCCTGTACTTTTGATAGGGCACCTGACTAGTGTGCCAGGTTTTTTCAGATGTGTGTGTGTTAGTTTACGGGAGGTTAGGGGTGGGGACTTTGGTTTGTTTCTTTGCTTTGGTACCGTCCAGCCCTTCTCCCAACCATACCAGTGTCATTGTTGTTTTGTGACTGAGGCAAATAAAGCCCTGTTTGACCGTGCTTTCTGTTTGCCGTTATTATTGGTGCTTTGCACACACACATCTGCGAGTCCTTGGGCTGTGGGGTGTCGGGTCCCCCTCTTACGGGAGGTAGATCATAACATTCGGCTTTTCTAACCCAGTCTCATCCCAACTCGTCAAATATTGACATGAACATGTGACTTGAAGAAAGTATAGAAATGACAGTGAGAGTGGAAAATCAAATTAACTGGCAAAAAATACAGGAACATTATTCAAGGTTCACTCTGGAGAAATGATGAGTTAAGACATGAAGTAAAGATTAGTGTAGCCAGGGGCAAACATATTTGTCCAGGTGTCAGGTAGGACTAATAGTGTATGCTCCACAAACCAGTTACCATACACCACAGTGAAATAAGCACTGCAATTACACACGTCAACGTGTTAACACGACACACTAGGTGAGAACACGCACAGGGGCGTGTCCAGACATTTTTGATAGGGGTGGCACCAGTGGGGCACTGACGTATGCAGGGGTGGCCAGGGACGGACTGGGAGTAAAAATAGGCCCTGGACTTTGATCCACACCTGCCCACCAGAACCGGTCCCGTGTTCGCCAACACAGCGAGCGCCCTGCTAATGCATGCCAATTCTGTGGTTGATGTGATGTTAGGTAGTTGCACGCTTAATGCGAGCGCGCACAGCGCGCAAGCAATTTTTTTGGGCTGATTTGAGCGAAAACATTTTTTGGAGCTTGATGTAAAACAAACAAACCGTATAGCCGTTTGTCCAATTGGCAAACATTGTCTAGTGAAGGTAATTACGTTTACGTTTCTTAGCCTGGTTTTCCATCTTTATATTGTCTCTACTAGCTAGCTTTCGATTTGTCAGTTAGTGCCGCTCAGGGGCGGCTCCAGAATATTTTCAGTGGAGGGGCACAGGGGGGAGCAGCCGTGAATTGGGGGGGGCATCCAAAAGTAGTGTCACCACTGACTTTTTAAATTCAATTAATGGGCATTATAGCAACACAAACATTTAGTTTCCTTAAATTGCATGATATGAATGTATAATTACACCTTGCTTTTTTAATTTTTTATGCCAAATATTCATCATACAGTATAATCATTCCTTCTAGCCTGTGTTTAAAACACAAGATTTAAAACAATATTTTTTATCAAAAGAAACCTACATTGGGTCTCTGGTAAGTCAATCACAATAAAAAACCCTCTTCAAAAGCTTTACTTTATTTTCACTGAGAAGCGTAGGAAGTGCTCGTCTGTATTTTCACAAACAACATAGCAGTATATCAATTGCACCATATGCCCCTTGCAAGGGTTCTTTTATACAGTATGTTTTACTGTAAAATCTAAGAAAGTGCCTAAATTTACATTTGCATATATTTGCATTTACAGTTTGATGTTATTAGTTTTTTTGTCAAATAAACTGCACTGAAAGTCAAGTGTTTTGTTACATTCTAAACATTTACATATTTTATACAATATGAAATAGAAAACGCAAATATGAAGTGTAATATTGGATGTACAAAAAAATATATGTATGTTCGTACTCGGAAAAAGGCGCCTTTTTATATTCCCCTCAACTCCGCCATCTAGTGACTTTTTTGTAAACTGATCTGCACTATCTTCATTCACCAGCACATATTAGCTCTATATATCACATAGATTAAACAACAAATTTAGCCAATCCCAAATTTAAGTAGGCTACTGTGTGAAAGGTGTTATGGAGGGCATTTGAATTTTAATGAGTGACAGTGATCAGCTCGACGTAACTTTCACTGGCATGAAATGACAGTTTACGGCTAGCTAGCTAGCTTAGTCTGACTTAGCCTAGCAGTTACATTTAGCTAGCAATTTAAGTCGACATAAAATCCTAAATGTCTTGCATTATGCTAACAGAATTACAATAATAGCTCATATTTATATTTTATTTAGCTAACTATATCAATATCATAGCTTTGTTATCTTAACCGTTAGACCAAGGGAAGAAAGTGCTACTTACAAAACGGACTCATGTAACATTCAAACTGGTTGTCTTGAGAATGAGCGCGGTTCCTAAGAAAAATCTACAGTAGGCCTAATGTTGCAGAATGTTGTCGCCGCAAAAGGCCAATTCAACAATAAAAACTGTACTATCTGGGGAATGTGCGATTTAAATAATATTGTATAATTACAATTCATGTATCCTACACACACCATCAAAACCTACCTCAGTTTACGCTGCCCACAGAGTGTAACCTTTAGGGAAAGCGGGAATATATGGCTTCTGTCATGTTCTGTCCAGGCAATTATTTCTTATCGAGATTGACATCATTCAGAGCCAATGAAAATAGGGGGGGCACCTGAGAACCAATCGGATTCCAGGGGGGGCACGTGCCACTCCGTGCCCCCCCATTGGCTCCGCCCCTGGTGCCGCTTACACACAACAGTGACAGCCCGTAAGGGCTGTATAGGCCTACGTTCATTTGGAATAGACCAACCGTCGTGGGGGAAAGGGGGGGCAGCCAACCGTGTTGCTGGCCAACCGTGTGGCTCGATCTTCTGCCGACATTTTTATTAGTAGGCTAGTAAAAAAATAAATAAGGCAAGCTGCCCTCCGGCCCAGAAGTGCTTCGGCCCATCGGGAATTCTCCCGGTGCTCCCGATGCCGATGGCCAGTCCGCTACTGGGGGTGGCATGAAGTGTGAGCAGGAGCGCCTGCGCACACGCTTGTTAAAGGGACCGGGCGACGCGAGTCTGCACTGGGGGGAAAAAGTTAACAGGCGCGCTCGCTTTGCGCACAAACTACGAGTTTGACAGCGACCTAAATACAATTCTGACCGTCTGGCTGTCTTCGCAATCGTTTTATATTTAAAACGCTGCCCTCCTTTAGTTTTTTCGTGCAGAATTGACCCCTGGGCGAAATTAAGAACATGCTCATCAGACGCAGATCGACAACAGCTCCAGCAATCGTCAACGGAGGCTGACGGGGACAAGCGTTCTCGCTCAAATAATAGTTTTTACAGAAACCAGAATTACAATTTGACCGGCTGGTTAACTTGGCATTCCTCGTATCTTCTCAAAGTTGTCCCCCTCTTGTTTTTTGGTTTAAAATTGACCGAACAGCGTAATTATGAAAATACAATTAATGGGGCTACATACTACTTTAGTGCATCTCTGCCTCTCAGGTTAGAGAAGGAACTGCAACTCTAAACAAGAGTGCAGTTTACGTTCAGTGCCGTGGCCCGCCTCTGACTGAGCATAGCCAATCATATTTTAAAATATTGGGGTGGCACTTGGGGTGGCCAATCAGATTTCAGGGGTGGCCCGTGCCACCTAGGCCACTCCCTGAACACGCCACTGAACACGCACACAAAACAGGCACACGCACCCCAAACGGCAGTGAGGTTTCACGGCAATCAAAAGGTCCAAGTAAGCTAGCTCTAGGTACAACTAGTGATGTTCCGCTCGATACCGTGCTCACGAAGCGGTATCGACCTTTCGAAACAATTAGTACCGACACAAACGTGTCGAGCGTGGTTTCAAATGGGCAAAAACCACGTGATCACCTGTCGAAGTGTTGAATTGACGTCCGAAGCTGCGGACGTCACACGAGCAGCTGAGACAAAGTGCGTTTTATTCAAACGCTGAAAAGACATCTGAAACCACTAATGTTCGTAGGTTATAGAGAGGAGACATAGGCCTATTTACGGACGCTATAGAATACATTCATTGACAGAGCCAGAGATACAGATAGATTGACAGAGATAGATACAGATGTGAGAGAGTAGGTGTAGCTACATAAGCACATATTTCTCTAGTTTTACCAGCCTTCAAATGTCGCCATCCCTTTCCCGGTTGCAAAAGCATGTTCCAAAACCTTAACCGCTAGCCTATATTATCATATAATAATGTATTCATTTAGCATACACTTCCACTAAAACGGTAAACTAGATTGCGATCTCGCTGTGACGGACTGGGGGGCCGCGTTCTAGCCGCGAGGCCATACTCAACTTCGCATTTACTTTAATTTCTACTATAAGAACCTAAAAATACATTTTATGAACGTAAAGTAGCAAAGACATTACGTTGTTTATAATACAACAAGATATCTTATAACATATTTTTGACACTTGCACATCGAAACATTTGTCACATAGCCTAAGCTTTATTTATCAAGTTGTCAATGCAATTGTGAGACTGACGTCTCGAGAACTTGACGTCACTTGATTCCTTCCATCGCTCGATACAGTCGCCATACCATAAATTTACCAGCAGATGTCCCTATGGAGAAAAGGTATCGAACGCTTCGAAAAAGCAATACTTTTTCGACACAATTGTGTCAAATAGCTCGTTGCTTCGGAAAGCTTCGTTTCTCCCATCACTACATAGGCTACATCTACGTTTAAAACCAACAGTAGGCTAATACAAAAGTTAGAAAGTTACAAATAAGAACACTGATCTTCACCAGTCCACCTTATTCGTCAATGTTCGCCAGCTCTGTCACAGTACAAAATGAGCACTCCCTGCTCTTGCCAACTGAACATGCCCCTTTTAAAGTGTGTCCATAATTGGCGTTGATTGTCTATGAGCAGCAGCTGGAGGCACGGCAATGTCTCGAAAGCTGGCCACCTACTGGCGGAGCTGGAGGCTCGGCAGCATGCATTACAAATCTATGGTACATCAGTGACAATATCTTCTCTTTGGTAGATGATAGTGGACTACATGTGGACATCTTGAAAACAGTTGTATGTTTTGGGTCCATTGCAGTCCTGGGGGGTATTCCATCAACGTCGCTAACGCAAGTCTCGCTAAAACGAATAAGTCTCACTTGGGTAAACGTCAACTCAGACTTAAGCCTCAAACCGTTCCACTAACGTTCCGTTCCACTAACAGGCAACGCTAACTCAAGCTAGACCTCAATAAGCTTAGACTGTGCAGCCCAGATAAGGCGATCGTCGAAAAGAGGAGTTATGTCGCAAAAAGCAAAGCGTAAACCAGCAGAGTGGTGTTGTTTCAGCAGCGTAAATTGTTCTTTTGAGTTTTTTTGGAGTTGTCCCAAAAAAGGGTTGCCGCAATTAACATGACATGGGAGAAAACTTGTCAAACCATTACGACTGTTAAAAAGCGTAAATTGTACACATACCAAATTAACATATGCATTCAGTGATTCACTGATAATTAGCGTAATTTCATGAGCTGTTTGAAACCGTTCTGACAGTAGGCTGGCCTATGGCCGATATTCTCAACACGAGATTGAGAATATAACCCCAAAAAGAACGTGGCAGCAATTGAAAATTGTAGGATCAAATTCAAAACACTGAAGAAGGCCATGGTTAATTGAACTTGATGTGGGCTAATAATGTTTTTGTCTTCACATCTTGAACACAATTAGGCCTAATCAATTAGGCCTAGCCTACTTCAAAATAACTTTGCCGCACGCATTTATTAAGATAACAAATAAAAGGGTTGTCAAAGAACGGATACGCCATAAGCGATTGTAACTTGTCTAGACGCTCTGTTTAGTTTCTAAAGGCCTTATTTTATGTCACTTAACCAATGGCTTTTGAAAACTGTTAAAGTGACATTATTTCTTAACTTGTTTATTTAAATTTATATATTTTTTGGAAATGAATTAAACACGTAAATCGTTCATGTAGGCTATGCACTTCAAAAAGTCTTAATTTAGGCTACGTTTCCGAACACGGACTAAAGTTCACCTAAATTCACGGACTAAAGTTCTTGCGCGCAAGAATTTACTCGACGGAACTGTCTTTTCAGATTCTGTTTCCGCTTGTTTGAAATTCTTTGCAACACATATTAGTTTAGCTTGACTTTTAGCCTGACACGGAGCAGGCTAGTTCCGAAGTATAAGTTACCTTGGTTACGTAGCTTGAACTAAAATAAGCCACCTTAATGGAACGGAACTCTCGCTAAAGTAAGTGAGACTTGGCGAAATAAGTCTCGCTTTTCCTTAATCGACGTTGATGGAATACCCCCCTGGTTGTGATCCTGACAGT
>CAEFZP010003412.1:0-31538 GCA_903064625.1 Mallotus villosus | reverse complement strand
TAGGTGAAACTATCTGACTACTAACCCGAACTTCATTGCCACAGCCTAAACTTGTCAATCTGTTCATGAAAAACATAGTTAATTTCAGCCTAAACCGTACAACGGAACGTTACATCTAATTCAACCAACGCAATACTAGTAGCACTAGGCCTAGGGCACAAAGGGCTATATCGCATTTTGTGTTGTTACTGACAATGATCGCTATTGAGCTTTTTATGCATGAGCTATTTTCCACTAAATAAATGTCAAGTTTATTTAGGTTTTTGGGGGGGAATATTTTCAGTTAGCAGACATACTGTTTGAATCGCGATTCCATCTGAAATATTGCCAATGATAACGTTGTTACAGTAGCTTCTTTCCAACGGTGTTCTTAATGAATTATGCAATAGTCTTTGAGTAGGCTAAATGCTTGAAAATATCACTAGAAGGTATAAACTTAAAGGGACGGACCCAACTGCAACCGAAGCAAGTAGGCACACCCTCACAATTTCCCCAGAAATGGTATGCTCTCTAGTTGGGTGTGCCACGAATCGTGGCGCATCCTTTGTTATCTCACATATATATTTATTATTATTATTATTTATTTTAGCCCCCCTAATCCTCGGTCAATATTTGGACTACATAGACAAACTACGTGTCAAAAGTTTCGTCTTGCTAGCGATTGATATACTATTACTTTTATGTACGTTCCGTTGCACAGTTTAGGACCATACAAAGTTTTTGTGGCATAAAGTTGATTTTGTCAGCAAAGGGTAGACTACTCAGTTATAATAGCCTACGTCACATTGTCGGCACATGTTAGCAACGACGCATTAGATACGACATGCATAGAAGCAGGGGCGTAGGATACGGTGGGGACGGTGGGGACGTGCACCTATCAGTTTTCGTCATGAGTCATTTTGCACCCACCACTTTTTTTTTGCCTTGCCAGCAATAGATGAGAGATTTGCTCTCATCCCTCCATTAATCAATCCATACTCTTGTAAATTTCCCGGTTATCCAAATTCATATATTTATTAAAATAGGGAAGCTATTTTTAAGCATGCTACTAGCCATAGCCAACACTGTGTGCCGCTAGCAACAGTTAGCTAGCTAGCTGTTGCTTTCTTAACGTGTTAACGTGTCAAGAATGACTGATTAGGTTATTCATATAGCCGATCCAATCATAAGATACCGGCACACTTACTAAAGGCCTGCATGGCTGCTTGGCTTTAAAAAAAGCTCTGATGTCCAGTCCACTACTTCTTTTGGACATGATGTATTTCCAGAGAATGTCTAATATGAGATATTCGTAGACGGGCTCTGGTATTTCTCAATCGTTAGACAATCGCGCTCCTTTTTTTAAAATAATCTAAGTGTAGATGTCCCCTCTGCGGCACCGTAGTTTATTTTATTTTTTAATGTGCGGACCGCTTGGTATGGACAGGAAATAAGGCATCGTATGATCATATCACCTACTCTTTACTTTTATCTGATGCAATGAGCCGAGGTATCATAGACGAGCAAGACATTGATTTTAGCCTGCATAGGCTACAGGATACAGCACCATACCAGGCTGCTAGTGCCATGGACTATATCAAAGTGATAACCTGTAGAAGAACAAATGGATGTTGTACACAGCATGGATATGCAGACCACCTGACACAAAGGTAGGACGCGATATGTTTATTACATTTTTGCTGGTGGTGTTGTGGCTAGGTTTTGTCTTGTGCATTTTGCACACAAGTGATGGACTGTTTTAACTCTTCTCGACTCTTGTTGTAATTAATGTTAGCCTTAGCCACCAACTTAGTTATGGTTTGTGATCGTACAGCAAGCATTGGTATTGGAGATGATCGTGGAGTAACGTTAGTCAGTATCTTGTTTAGTTATTGTTTAGTTGTTATTGTTTAGTTACCGGCGGCGGCGGCTGCGACTGCCGCCGGTACCTGGCTGGTGGGCTGGTCTCGGCTCAAAATGCCCGAGCCGATTTTTTGTCCGCCGAACGTGCCGGCAAATGCCCGGTATGCCCGATGGCCAGTCCAGCGGTGGATGCATATTGTTGTGAATTGAGAGCAGTCAGCTGATGGTGTGATATGTTCGTCTGTGCGAGTCGTGCCACACATATTTTTGCTTTTTCAATCTTGGCGAAATGTGTCGTGCAGAAGTTGTGTTGTGTGCTCATCTGAGTCTGATCGTGTCATCACATTGTCACATGAAGCAGAAGATAGTGGGTCAAATGTCTAATGCTTTTTGAAAACTTAGGCTTGCCTTTCTTCTTCATAAAACGTGTCGGACATCATCACATTTTTGTATACATTTTTATTAATTAACATGACCTGCGCGAAAGGGGGGAAAAAATGAATGCGCGTCATTGTACCCAGCACTTCTGAAAATGCACTTCCGAATGCGTCTTTGTACCCAGCACATTTCAAACCAAACCTACGCCCATGCATAGAAGACTGTTGCACAGCAAAGATGGTATCGTGCCGCCCCCCTAAGCATCCGTCAATATTTTGCTATTACTTAGAAAGTGTTATGTCAAAAGTTGGTAGCCATTGAGTTGCTTGTCTTTTTATTTACCTGGCTAACTTGCTAGCCACAGTCACTGACGCTACTAACGTCACGAAACACGCGTGACTACCTCTAGCAGAACATTAGTTTAGCAGCTTGTTAACTTCTGGGAGATAGCTAGGCTAACTATAGCTTTAACGCTACTGCAAGGTAGCTGCAGAAACGCCACAAGCAAAGAGTCCAGGGTGATAACTATTTACTCATTTTACTTTGTGATATGAAACACAATTGTGAAGTGTAATGTACAATATAAGCTGATATTATTGAGGAACTACATCTACTTTCGGAAACGGTAGTCTACTATTTCACTGAAGCATTAGCATCATGACATTAGCCTATGTTGCCCGGGCAACACATACAACAGCGGTCTATGATGCATCTGTTTTCAATCGTTAAAATAAACATTACTCACAAATACATTGTCGTTGTACGATTTATTATGACATTAGATTACAAGTAAACGATTTGTTGGTTTCAAACCAGTACTGCAACGCTGTAGCCTACGCGAGACGAGACACTGTGTAGCTAACAAAACCATCCACAGCTGTTTACAGTATAAGTCAAACGGCGACAGAACATGTTCGGCACTCCCTTAAATCAAAAGTATTTCAATAGGTGAAACTGTCTGACTACTAACCCGAACTTCATTGACACAGCCTAAACTTGTCAATCTGTTCATGAAAGCAATAGGCTATTTAATTTCAGCCTAAACCGTACAACGGAACGTTCAACCAACGATCGCCACCAAAACGAACACTGTAGTATACAATTTACCGTGGCTTCTCCACAAAGGGCTATATCGCATTTTGCGTCGTTATTGACAATGATAGCTATTGAGCTTTTTATGCATGAGCGATTTTCCACTAAATAAATGTCAAGCTTATTTACGTTTTTGGGGGCATGTCATAAGTTAGCAGACATAGAGCTACTGTTTGAATCGCGATTCCATCTGAAATATTTCCAGTGATAACGTTGTTACAGTAGCTTCTTTCCAAGGGTGTTCTTAATGAATTATTATGCAATAGCCTAGAATAGACTATGAGTAGGCTAAATGCTTGAAAATATCACTAGAAGGGAAAAACTTAAAGGGACGGACAAGCAGGCACACCCTCACAATTTCCCCAGAAATTGTATGCTCTCTAGTTCTCCTATATTATACATTATCTGGTTAAACAAAGGGGAAGGGGTATAGGGGTAAGACAGAGTATTGGGATTTGGCTAAAGGTCTTTATATGCTACTCCGACTCCGTTTACGGATGGCCGGGCGGACGGATACGATAGACTCTTTTTCGTTTATGGTTCTCTGTAGGCTGTGGGTGCTGAAAACAATGCACCGCCAGAAGAGTAGGTGGCGCAACAGTAATTATGTCGTTAGCGGACCAATCACAGCCAAAGGGGTATCCATAATATCCAAAATTAGGACAGATAGTTCTCTGGGGCTCTCGGAGAGGGGGTTCCACCTAGACGGAAGGCGTTCCCATGTGTCAGTTTTTTTTAAAAACTGAGCTAAACGGAGTACCGTAAATAGGCCTTTAGGTCTGCATCTCTCAGAGAGCCTCATTAGCTTACACATGTTAATAGGGGTCTAAATGTTTCTCATTTAACTGGAAAAAATTAGGTATTTATGAGGAAGCATCCAGAGTATGCACTCTTAAAACTCCAATCGATAACTCAGAAGAAGGTGGTAAACCGGTAGTGTCATTCTTTTCTCCAAAGCCTATTAAATAAATGTTATAATGTATATGTTGAGCTGTGTAATTCACATTGTCAAAAAAGTGTATTATGACATGTTATCCTTAATTGACTACATTTATGTGAATTTGGTATTTAACATTGGGGATGGTTTTGAAATTTGTCTTTTACAAAATTAAGATGATAGACTTAAAGTATTGATTTTGTTGTCACACCAATACTACATACAGTACATGATGATGTATCCTACATCTCATACATCACAGAGGAAGGGTGTAGAAATAAATGGCATGCAGGAATAACAGTGCAATAATTTCATTTATAACCGAAGGGCATAATTATGACAGCCCGTATGAAATGGATGTATGCTTGGGAGGGGGATATTTGTATGTGCGCTTGTAGGTAGGGTAGGTAGGGTAGGGTAAACTTTATTGTCCTGTTAAGGAAATTTGTCTTGGGCATTGTGCTACATTTTGCTTAACCAGTAGACAACAACAATATGACACAGTAAAAACACAGTAAAACCTTGGCCTATACATTGGACAAAGCTAAACAACAAGAACATCACACGGTAATTCTAGGACATAAAAACAGACAATTTAAAGTGCGAGGAAAGTGCGAGAAAAAGTGCCTGAGTTTATTGCACACTGCTCTATTGCACTAGTTAACCAGGCCTATGGACATTAATGCATTTAAAATGCTGTACAGTAAAGTGCTGAGTGCTTGTGTCCATTGCCCTATGGGCTATTGCACTAGTTTTTATGATTGTTCAGAAGCTTAATAGACGCTGGTACAAACGATAATTTAAAACGGTTCGTTTTCCATTTTGACATACGAAACCTTCTTCCTGATGGGAGAAGCTCATACTCAGAGGATAGTGGATGAGTGGAGTCTGAGGAGATTTTTATTGCTTGAGTAATAACTGACTGGTTATACAATTCCTCTATGGACTCATATTGTTTTATTCCTATGATCTTCATGGCTGTTTTGTGCATGCTCCTAAGTCTGTTTTTCAGTTGCACTGTTAGGTTGCCATACCAGGCTGTGATTCCATATCTGATTAGGCTCTCCAATATAGCTCTATAGAAGATTAGCATGATCCCACTACTAACCCCATACAGTCTCAGGCGTCTTAAAAAGTACAATCTTTGTTGCAATTTAGTGCACAGTTTATCAATGTGTGACTTCCAGCAGAGTATATTGTCAATATGGACGCCAAGGTATTTGTATGTTGTGACTTGATTGATGTTTTGTGTTTTAATGATGACTGGTTCGTGTGTCTTCACTTGCCTCGGGTCGAAAACCATTTCTTGTGTTTTTGTCAGATTTAAAAACAAACAATTTTCGTCACACCACTTAATAAAAATGTCAATCTCGTTATGGTACGAAAGAGAGTCCATATTCTTATTAAGAAGGCTAACAATTACGGTGTCATCTGCAAATTTAAAAATCAAATTATTAGGGTGTACTTTCCTGCAGTCATTTGTGTATAGTGTAAAGAGAATCGGCGAGAGCACACACCCCTGTGGAACTCCTGTATTACAGTGTTTACACTCTGATAATGTCTGGTTAACCTTCACTTGCTGCGTCCGATCAGTTAAAAAAGAATAAAACCATTTAATGAGTGTTGTGTTGACATTCATGTCCTTCAGCTTCTTTAAAAGTAGGTGTGGTTGCACCGTATTAAACGCTGAGCTAAAATCAATAAATAAAATTCGGGCATAAGCTTTTGTGTCTTCTAGATGCTTAGAAATAAAATGCAACATGCTTAAAATTGCATCCTCAGTACTGCGTCCGTGTTTATAAGCAAACTGACATGTATCTAAAATTGGCTGTACTTCTCTTTCAAGGAGTGATGCTATATATTTCTCAAAACATTTCATGATTATAGAAGTCAAAGCTACTGGACGAAAGTCATTGTTCTCTGAAGCACATGGTTTTTTGGGCACTGGTGTTATTATGGACTTCTTCCACAAGGCTGGGACAGTGTGGGTGACCAATGACTTTTGAAATATAGGGCACCATGCTGGTGTCAGTTCCTCGGCACAGTTTTTGAGCAGAAGGGGTGACACTCCATCTGGTCCAGTGGATTTATCAGTTCGCACAGTCTGAAAAAGACGCTGAATAATACACGGGTCCACCTGCAGGCAACTGGTGCTATCGGTCTGTAGGCCTAGTGACTGCATCACGTTGTTGCACTCATGAGAGAAATCCTCTGAGTCAAACCGCAAATAAAAGTCATTCAGTTCATTAGATTTGTTCCGTTCGTCCATGGTGGTAATTTGCTTTTTTGTCGGATTCATGTTAGTAGCTGATTTCATTGTATCCCACAGTTTTTTAGTGTTTGAAGTTAGGAGACTTTGTTCCATCGTTTGTTTGTGTTCTTCTCTGGCTTTTTTCAAAAGTTGTTTCAGTTCTTTTTGAATTTCTATTAGTCTTGCTTGGTCTTCATTATAGAACGCTTGCCTTTTTTTGTTTATGCACTCCTTGATTTCTTTTGATATATACGGCTTGTTATTAGGATATATGATGACATCTTTCTTGGGTACTATGCTATCCACGCAGAATTCCATATAGTCAGTAATTGCATCCGTAGCTTCATCAAGCTCAAGCGTGTGAAATATAGACCAATCCGTACATAGGAAACAACCCTTCAGTGTCTCAATAGCATCTTCTGTCCAGACGTTAATGGTTTTGTGCACAGGTTTGCATGATTTGTAGATTGCTCTGTATGAGGGAATCAAGTGTATTGTATTATGGTCCGAATTAGACAGTGGAGGTTTTGCTTTTGCGACGTATGCTCCCTTAATATTTCCATAGCATTTGTCTAATATTTTGTTCTGTCTCGTGTGACAAGTCACATATTGTTCGAAGCCTGATAGAGCAGTCTCTGGCTTGCAATGGTTGAAATCGCCAAGGAAGAATATAGGTGCCCCCGGTGTGCGCAGTAGTTGTTCGTGCGCACATTCTGCTATACGCGCGGCTGCTTTGCCAGCGTTACCACTGGGAGGTACATAAACTGCACCTATAATGATGTTCCCAAACTCCCTTGGTAGGTAATGCGGTCTCATAGATATGCAAAGGAGTTCTATATCTGGGGTGCATATTGTGTCTCTGATTGTGTATTGTTTACACCATTTATCACTCACTTGTATGCACACGCCTCCTCCGTTTCTTTTTCCAGACGCCTCGGTGCGGTCGCTGCGCAATAACGAGAAGCCATCTAGTTCCAGTAAAGCGTCTGGTACTCCTTCATGGCACCATGTTTCCGTGAATACCATCAAGTTCGCTTCCCGATATTCAAAGCAACTCCTTTGGTTCGCCCGAAGCTCATCCATTTTAGGAGTCAGTGATCGCGCGTTGCTCAGGATGATTGAAGGCAGCGGTGGTCTGCTGGTTCTTCGGCGGAGACGTTCCCGTAGGCCTCCCCGCCTCCCTCTCTTCCGCAGCAGGCGAGCACCGGTGTTTGTTGTTCGAATCTCAGCTGGTAGATGATCCGGCGGAATAGTCTGGCGCGATCGGAAGGAGAGTAGTGCATCTCTAGAGTACGATAGCTGTAATCCATTTATCCCACTGCGACGTTGCTTCACAAGGACTGAAGATGAAAAGTTTGCTGGTAATTAACGCCAGCATTACCAGTTGCAGGCTAGACGCCATTGTCCAAGGCTATCCGGCGAAGTAGAAATAACAATTGTTTGCTGCACAGACAACTTAGTCACAGTCTCAAGCACTTTCCAAGGTAGGCTGCCGAAATAATAACAACAATCAACTTGTAAAAAAAAACAATAAACAAAAGCAACGTAGCACAAGCCCGGGTCGCTACCGTGCAGCGCCACCGGAACCGGTTTTAGACAAAGGTTATGAGTGGGAGTTCTTGCGCGTACATGCATGCGTGGGTGTCTGTATTTGTTTGTATCTGGGCAGACTAAACAGCAGAGAATGGAAGCAGAGGTCAAACATCTATTGAGGGGGAAGAGACAGGAATGGAAAAGAGGGGATGTGGACCTCACAACCAGATAAAAGATTGACAGGAGAAAGACATGAGATGTGTTAAATTTGCTGTAATGCTGTATGATCTCTTTCACCTGCCATATCAGTACACTATATTGCACCATGTCATAGTGCTTTCAAAAGCTCAACATCACCTTCAAGTGGTCAAAATGTGTATTAGCATGACTACATCAGGGTGTTAAAACAGACATTTGTGCCTATTGGTGGTATTGTAGTGAAAACCCCTCATGTACTTGAAAGTGATAAGCGTACAGGAGCTCATTGCTTATGCCAGTGCCCTCAGTGGTTTGATGAGAAGATTAGAAAAATCTATACGTTCATCTATCAAATAATGCCAGGAATCTGTGTGTGTGTGGTTTTATAGGGGATAATAATGGGATTTTAGGGCAACGAGTTTCCCACACTTATCTCAAGAACCAGGCACTGTGCAAAGTAAACATTTTGCAGGTGTCCTTTTCAGAACCCATGGACGTGCAGTGCAGTTTGACGTTAATTTGCCAGAATCTCTTCCAGCCACTATAGCGTTGAGCTTGACTGTATGAAGTTGAAATGCTGTGTATTGCACTGATAAATGGTTTGTGATCATTTTATAATCCTATGAGTGCATTGCTTTCTATGACAATCAACACAAACTCATTAAAGTTTAGCCTGATTTCCATTGTGTAGTGGCCGGCTATGGCCAGGTGATGGCCACCGACATATGACGTTATGAGATACGTGTGAGAAGAAGTATAACTAGAAAGAGCATTTCCAGCTGAAAATGCGTTGGAATGCTGAAATCTGAAATACATTTTTTAAATGGCTGAAAATACAGAAATGAGAAAAATACCTGCAAGCTTAGATTCATTAAAAAAAATTGTGAGTCGCACAAAAGAGGCAGTGTGGAAGCTGAACTGTGTCTTATCCGTCTGGTGGAAGATTTTCTAGGTTGGGATGTCTCAAATACGTTTCAAATACATCAACATACCTTACTGAGCAAATGACTCTAGCTAGACTGTTAGTCGGCATTAGAAGGAAAGTTACAAAACAATAAGATCATTTACGTTCCTTGCAAACCAGTGCTAATAAAAAGTGTGTAGCGTAAGTTTGGACGTTGTGAAGCAATCGAAGAAATAGAATTTCAGTGTGGAAGCTGAAGTAGTTACAAAGCTATCATAGTTTTCAGTCACGTGACATGCGCGATTAGCTGGAGGGCAAAAAGCTGCTGGCGATAGCGGCTCACACCATTGAGACGCAGCAAAAGCCGGCAAATGTACCTTCCCACGTTTATTTGGATCACCTCTCAGCTAAAGAAATGGAAAGATATTGACACAAAGTGCAAGTGTCGGCGTCTAACACTACTATTTAGCTAACACGCTACGACCACTGCAGTTGTTTGCCTCGATACACAACAAACTATGTCAAACCGATTACATAAAGATGTGTTTTATGGCTAAAAATACGATAATTAATTGTGTTTGACTTTACTTGTGCTTAGCTTTGATGATGTGTTCGCTGCAAATACGTGTATATTTGGACGTCTGCCATTGTATGCCCTCCCCGGAGACAGAGTGGTAGCGTTACGTTTAATGGCACAAATCCACAATCTTCTAATCCTCTATATTTTCTTTATCGGACGGAATTCTGTAGAAACACAGTCCAGGCTTATCTCCTCTGCAATTAGTGCATCCGATAGCACAACAACTATCCGGCATTATGCCTAAACAAAAGCAGCAGACTCAACGTAATGTTGACTTTATAATGGGTGGCGGCAGCGGAAATAATTTGTTGCCTTCCAGGGGGGCGTGTCCATTGGAACGTGACGTCACGTGAAAACTACGAATAAGAGTTTAAATAGGGGATTATCACGCTTCCGGGTTCCATGGGCGGGATTTGTCTATGTTGTGCATGACCACTTCCGGCGCAGTACAACTATGGCTGAAACAAAGGCAAGATGTCACTGCTCCGTTCCAGTTTGTACATCCAACAAACAACGTCAACCCTACCTCAGTTTCCACGGATTCCCGACTGAACCTAATCTAAGGAAGAAGTGGATTCAAGCAGTTCGCCGGGATGAAGGGCCCAATTTTAATATAAGCAAAGGTAGTACGTTTGTCTGTAGCCGGCACTTTAGCGACACAGACTACACTAACGCTACAGCTAACAAGCTAGCGTTGGCTAACGTGCCTAACTTTACCAACCGGGGTCATCACATCAAGCGACTGAAAATCGGGTCTGTACCCTCCCGTTTCCAGTGGAACAACTGGGGACTGCCAAGAAGGGAGTCTGTTTATAAAAGAGCGTCGACTCGCTTGGGCCATGACATTCACCCAGCCCTTCCTCTGGAACAACCGCTGCCGTGTGAAGAAGAGGCGATGGAGGAGAACGCAGCTTCGGTGGTGATGCGGGAACATGATTATGGTTCTGCTCCTAAATCAGGTTTGTCAGTGTATTTGTTAGTGTTCTGAAATATTGGCCTACTAGTACCCAATACTTAAACCATAGGTGGTAGCACCTCCTGTTAGGTAGGAAATGTCTATCAGTTATACCGAGGAGGTAGGTCAACTTTTCATAACTCAGGCACAAAATGTTTAGTCTTATTGATGTCCCAGCATTTGACCAATACCACAATGTGAAAAGCTTCATCACAAGCACTGAGGATATTAGTGGTTGCGGCCTGATTTTTTTCAGTCTTTCGCCAAGAGACAAGACTTGCGGGTCAGGGAGGGATCCTGAAACATAAAATGAAAAACAGTTAGTGTTAAATTATTCACACATCTCTTGCAGCTTGTTTTGGTTTTCAATTCTGATGTCAATATTATTTCTGGAGAATAGCTCACTGCAGTGTTATATTTAGTACATAATCTATGTGTATTAAAGTGGCAAGATACAATTATTTATTATACAGCAGCCAACAGTATGATATTAGTTACAGTAGTAGCATTACCTGTGTATGCTTGATAGAGTGTTGATTTGCATACACTCCTGGTGGATGGCTTTGGTCTCCTAACCACCAAGTCCGGAACCGGCTCTGCATGGATCCCCTGGGAATGATATCAACAAGTAGTCATGATTGTAATAGTATCTTGCTTGTAGTAGTATAAACACACCGTAGCCATGTGGAGCGGCGCGGCTTCCAATTCACTCCAATGTTAACCAATGTAGCCAGACGTACAGCTGTGCAGCCCTACCCTACTTCCAATCTAATTTTCGGCCGCCGCGCGCACCATGGCACGAGTGGCAGCTCACAACACGGCTGAAAATAGCCTGAAAGTCTATTCAATGCGATGCAGCTCCAATGTTACCTTTGTCCTTGGTCGATGCCATGTTTGCAGAGAGCTTGTGCAGGCCATAGGTGGTGGTACAGCTCTCACCTGCAGAACAAGAGATAGAGGAACAAACCAGGATTGAGGATGTGCTTGTTAATAATTAAAGGTAGACCTCTAGAGCCAGTGTGACTCCTATCAACCTGCCCATGTAAACATCATCCCAGACCTCAGCCCTCACCTGCAACATGCTGTAATGAGCACTCTGGAACAACAAGGCCACTAGATGGTTGCAAAGAACCTTGCCTGCTGTACAGCTGCATGAGGTCTCTTGAAGTTCGGCTGTGTCAGCTTGGAAAACAATCTACAATAATTTAAGTTGATAAAGTTAAACCAAAATAAACATCTATTTGCAAATGATATAGAAATGTAAGGAAGAACATTGCAATTAACCAAAAATCTTAGGATATCTGCAACCGCAGTAGAGTAGTTAACCCCTTACACCATTAACATGTTGGATTCAACAAACAGGATATTAAATAATGTAAATGCAAAGTTACATTAGTTACAGTTATCATAATATTGATATTTGCATACTGTACATATGTCACAAAAGGTATAGCAATTTTTTGCACATGGCTGTTGACTAACTTGATGTAAACATGCAACAGTGGAAGGGGTAAACTTCTTGCCATTATGCCTTAGCTTCCTAAAATAACCTTCAAATAGTGGGGCTGTTCTCGCTTCCTCATCGACCTGTAACACCTAGACCTGACAGCAACCTCCCTATTAATGATGTTGGACACTGGTGGAAAAAACAATTATTAATGCATATACTTGGGATTGTTCATTCTAGCAAAGGGACACTCATGCTGCCGTTAACTAGTTGACACTGACAGAGGCTAAAGTTCTTCCTATCAGAATAATAAAATTAAATGTCTGAGCTGACCCCAAACCTGACGTTAGCGTAAGTCAACCTACATAGCGTTAGCTAGCTAGTAGCCACTAAAGTGGTATTCTGGTATTTAATTTGTATTCTGATAGAATACAAATGAAATGGGTGAATTAACTCAGCCTCATTTAAAGGTGAATAATCTTACTTAAGTTGGGTTTACCGTTGGTGAAAAACCTTATAACAAACATCTGAGCTGACGCCAAACTGACGTTAGCACAAGCCAACTGACGTTAGCACAACAAGCCAAGCTAGCTCGCAGCCACTCACCTTCGTAGTCGTAGATAAATTGTTCGAAAAAGAAACTGTATCCTTTGTCCAGTTTGGAGCGGGCTGTTATGGATTGTTCTTCGGTCAGTCTATGAACGTCAGAAAACGTGACTTTTGGTAAATTTACCAGGGATGTCGTGAAAGTGAACTGCGGTTCCTCCATCATGGGTTGGACAGAGTGATGAGTTATTCACCGGATGTGGCAGTGCACAAAGATCACCGAATGCGGATTACTACGTATCAGCGTGATAATCCCCTATACAATGCGAGAGAAGCTAAAAGCCGAACTGTTAAACAGAAGAAGAAGTAGCCTAGCTAGCTAGTCGTAACAAGAATATTATAGTTATAACAGCTGAAATTATAGTTGGGATAGTATAGCTGTTCTGTCCCTGGCAAGCATAAAAAATAGGTTTGGCAGTTTAGCCATCTAGTGGCCATTATATAATATCAGCTTTTCCGTTGGTCATTTGCAGCAGCTGTGTGGTTGCCACGGTGATGGTGCAGCTACGGCTGCTAACGCGCTGAGGGCAGAGAATAACAGACATTTAGCTAGAATCCACACCTCAAAAAAGTTAACCTAGAAGCAAAACTATACGCCCAATCCAAAAAATACGGATATTTTCCGAGACCCAAGACTCTGCCAAAACCAGAGATGTCTGTGCGGTCCGAAATACGACTCTACCGGCAGTTTCTAAATCTTGTTTTTTTGGGGGTTTCTCTGAAGAATTTCTCAACAGATTGCATTGGACTCTATGGGGCGAGAGTTGGAGGATGTCTCGCTTTCGTGGGGCTCTGAACAAATGTGTAAGTCTGTTGGATTCCACAGACAACTGTCTACGACCAACACAAAATTAGCTATTATCTATTGATCCAAAAACGAAGCATGAAGAGCGAAAATTGTGGCAATGCTGGCCATCTAGAAATATTTTTTCAACGACATCCGAAGCTCCCCTCCACTCTAAGCGTTTCAGTCTGCACTCTAGGCTTTCACACCCATGTCAATCTCAGAAACGGTTTGAAAAACTCATGAAACATAATCAGTGATATTGAAAAAAGTTGAATAGATATCAAAAAGCTGAATTATTTAAAAATAGTTTAGGGTTTTGTCAACATTTAAAGTTTAAATGGTGGCTCTAGCTGAAAGATTGAGGAAGAAGAAGGATTTGGAAGTTTAAAGCCCATATAGCAGGTTGATTTTTCCAACGAATTTGCGCAATTTACATGTTGGTTATAAACATTTAAACTGTCATCTATTGTATTTGATGTTGTTGGGTGTCACAAAACGTAATATAATACGAAAAAGTAGGTACTTTTTTGCAATGATTCTCCTTTCCCCCACAACGCATTGCATGACGTCACGTTGGGGAGACGATAGACCTTTAGACCATTGAGATCAACGAGAGAGATTAACGAAAGAGTGTTCAGCCGTAGATAGTTTATAGATAAATACATAGATATAATATATAATTAGCATAGATATAAAGATCAAGAGATAGATATATAGATAGCATAGATAGATAGATATATATATATAGAGAGAGAGAGAGAAATAGATAGACAGACGGACAGATAGCATAGCATAGCATAGCTAGCTAGCACTAGATACATAAATAGCTACTAGTACTAGCCTACATATATAGATATAGAGATAAAGCTAGATAAAAATATGTATAGGTAGGAAAAATGGTAAACTACTGTGTTTGTGAGGGGTGTACAAACTCTCTGCCTGCCCTGGCCCGAGACCGAGAAGCACTAAAAAGCTTGGTGCCGCCCGCCGCAAGCGAGAGCTGGCAACGGTAAGCCTCAGGCTAATGTTTACAAGCTGTAGTGCACGTTAGCTAGCCCCATAACATGAACCCCCCCAACTACAGTCATAATCAGTGTGACATTAGAAAAGTCTGAGGCCCCGTCCACACTAACCCGGGTAAATTTAGAAACGCATACTGTATGCACTGCTGTCCGTAGACAAGCTCCAGCGCTCCTTGCTGCGTTGCTAACTCAGCAGGACACTTCACCAACTCTCCACTCATTCTCCTCGGACCATCCATTTAATTGGCTTTGGCGGCCATCAGGTCTAGGCAATTCCTTATTTGACCTCTCTCGTCTATTTGGTTCGAAATTATAGGGCTGCGGGCCATCGTACATTTTAGTGGTTCTTGCCACCTCTTCCTCATCCCAGTCAGTTGCCATAGTTCTAGTACTAGACTGAGGCTACTCTCCTCCACGACTCCCCAACGTGACGTCATCGCCGAATTGCGCTAATATGCTAATGCTAACAAAAAAAACGTACAAAACTGGTCTTAAACACAATTTTGAGACACCATTTTGAGATTTCTTGAATAATATACATATCTTGAGTGCTTTATCTACTCATTCATCGACAGTGGTGGTTAACCTGCTATATGGGCTTTAAGAAGTTTTAAGAAGTTTAAGAGGATTCGAAAGAAAACTCCATTGGAAAACCATGTAAAAAATATGAATATTGATTTATATTAATTCAAGCATAAGAGGTACAAAGCTGAAAAGTCATAGCACCCATGGCCTGAAACTGCAGAATTTTTTGATAGCTGAACGGTTTTAATAGCTGAAGATTTGAAGGCGCTGAAACGTGTCAATGAAGAAACAGAAGAAGTTGAAAAGATTCAAAGAACAATACTTGGAATGCTGAAGCAGCATTCCAACAATTAAAGTTGTCGAGTTGCATCCTGATGGTTGTGTCCTTGAGTACCGAGTATATAGGCACAATACATGGTGTCAGAAGCTTATAACCCGCGACAGACAGAGTCTAGAGGTACAGACAACTAGTTGGAGTAGTTTAACGGTGTGGAGAGTGAAGACGGTGACATGTGGAGCTAGAGAGAAAGTTTGACGGTGAAAGCTAACAACAAGCTAGCGGTAAGCTACTAGCACACAGCATGGATCACATTTTCACCATCCCACCACCGGGACCATTCGACTTCGAGCCAAGATCGTGGCCCGCATGGATAAAAAGATTTGAATGCTTCAGGCTTGCTTCTGGATTTAAAGAAAAAGACCAAGTTCACCAGGTGAATTCTCTCATTTACACAATGGGTGATAAAGCTGACGATATCCTGAGCTCATTGCAGTTGGCTGAGAATAAACAAAATGACTATGACGAGGTAAAAGATGCTTTCGATTGACATTTTGTAGGAGCGCATAATGTAATTTTTGAACGAGCCAAGTTTAATAAACAAAGTCAGGAAGTTGGCGAATCTGCAGAGAACTTTATCACAGCAGTGCACATGCTAGCTGAACACATCTGAAAAAATGCAGCTCAACCCAAAATTGGATTTAGCTACAGCCATAGTTTAAGTGAGGCAGCACGAAGAGGTGAAAAAGCACCAAGTTGTTCTTCGGTCAGCCGATTCACCGGAGCAAATAGATGCAGTGTCTTACAACAGCAAGAGACAGACTTATAGGAAAAATTCTGCTCAACGTGTAAACCGTTTTCAGCCTCAGCATGCCTCAACCAGCCCAAAGCCATGTGGGAAGTGTGGCAAAACCCCTACACATGCATGGACTGAATGCCCAGCAAAATGTGCTGAATGTAGATAATGTCAAAAGAGGGGACACTTTGCATCTGTGTGCAGATCAGCTCAAAACCTAGAATCCATTGAGGAGGATTATGTGGCGGCTTATTTGGGAGCTGTTGACTATCCACAGTCGTCTACATGGACTGAAATGCTCACCATAAATGGTGGCCCGATGTGCTTTAAGGTGGCCACGGGGGAATCTGTGACTGCTATCCCAGAAACAGAATACACGCAAGAGAAATACGGCAGCTACACAGTGACACACAGACCTCTGCTGGGGCCCGCCAGTCAACCTCTGGATGTCAAAGGGCAAGTGCATGCTGTCATTCAGAGAGGCAACAGAAAGATTGAGGAGGAGGTGTTCATTGTGAAAGACCTGACCACACCCTTATTGGGCCTGCCAGCCATTCGCAGACTGCAGATCATTCCTCAGCTCCATAGCATAGACAATGCAGAGACGCACTTCCGCTCAACCTACGCAGATGTTTTTACAGGGCTAGGTAAACTTAAAGGTGAATATAAAATTAAGCTGAAAGACAATGCACCACCCTATGCCCTTTCTGCCCCACGACATGTAGCCATCCCACTCCGGGCCAAAGTAAAAGAGGAACTAGACCGGATGGAGAAAATGGAGGTCATAGCCCGTGTTGAAGAAACAACTGAAGGGTGCGCAGGCATGGTCCCTATTATGAAAATGTCAGGGAAACTACGCATTTGAGTAGATTTAACCCATTTGAACGAGAGCGTCATCAGAGAGAGACACATCTTACCGGCAATGGACGAGACGCTGGCCAAGCTGGAAGGAGCCAGAGTCTTCAAAAAACTGACGCAACATCAGGCTTTTGGCAAGTACCACTCCATCAAGACTCAATGCTGTTGACCACGTTCATCACACCAGAGGGCCGATATTACTTCAAGAGGTTACCCTTTGGTATATCATCGGCCCCTGAGCACTTTCAAAAGAGGATTTCCCAGCTGATTGATGGCATTGAAGGAGTGTTATGTCATGCTGATGATGTCCTCATCACAGGAAAGGACCGGGCAGAACACGACGATAGGCTGCACAGGGTGCTACAGAAATTCAGAGAGTCTGGGCTCACTCTGAATGAAAAATGCCAGTTTGAACTGACAGACGTCCGTTTCCTGGGCCATGTCATAAACTCCCAGGGCATCAGAGCAGACCCGGATAAGATAAAGGCGATCCGTGACATGCCTGAGCCGAAGGATGTGGCAGATGTTAGCCGCTTCATGGGCATGGTGAACTTTGTAGGGAAATTCTCACCACGCCTGCCTGACTTGACAAAGCCCATCCGCGATCTGTTGAAGACAGAGAACAGCTGGACATGGGGAGCACCCCAACAGAAAGCGTTCCTGGACACTAAGAAATAATTAGGGTCAGAGACGGTGTTAGCCCAATACAGCCCAAACCATGAAACCATGGTGTCAGCGGATGCCTCTTCGTATGGACTACGAGGTGTCTTAACACAAAAACAGCTAGGTGGTGAGTGGAGACCTGTTGTCTTCATTTCAAGAAGTTTGACCAAAGCCGAGTCAAGATATGCTCAAATAGAAAAAGAGGCTTTAACTACGACCTGTACATGTGAGCGCCTGCATGGATACTTGAGCGGCCTAGATTTTACTATAAGAACAGATCACAAGCCACTCATAACACTCCTGAAGTCCAGAGCACTGGATGACCTTCCGCCGAGGATTATCAGATTCAGACTAAGGCTGCTCAGATTCAGTTTCAACATCATCCATGTCCCAGGTAAAAACCTGATAACGGCTGATGCTCTGTCCAGAGCGCCGCTTCCAGCCACGGAGGCGGAGCAAGACCTGGAAAAGGAATGCAAAGCTTACTTGGACAGCGTAGTAGAAAGCCTGCCAGCCACACCGACAAAGCTGGAACAAATTAAGAGCGCACAAACCTCTGACAACACCTTCAAACGTCTCAGGCGATACATTGCAAACGGCTGGCCTGAACACAGACAAGATATGCATGAGCTGCTGTTGCCCTACTGGCCTGAAAGGTCAGTCCTGCATGAAGGAGGAGGACTGCTCATGAAAGGTGAGAGACTCATCATCCCTGAACACATGAGACCTGACATCCTACAGAGACTTCACCAGGGACATCAGGGTATCAACAAATGTCTAGCTAGGGCTAGAGAATCTGTCTGGTGGCCAGGCATCACGTGTGCTGTAAAGCAGATGGTCGAGAGATGTGAGATTTGTGCACGTGAAGCTCAAACACCTGTCGAGCCTCTGCTCACGACTGACCTCCCAAGCAGACCATGGCAGAGGGTTGCAGCAGATCTTTTCCAATGGCAGAATGGGAACTATTTAGTCATGATAGACTACGTCTCTCGCTATATCGAGGTTTGCACCATACCTGGAGGCACAACAGCCAAACAGACTATTGCAAGATTTAAAGCTGTGTTTGCTAGGTATGGATGCCTCGAAGAGCTAGTCACGGACAACGGTCCTCAGTTTTCCGGTCATGAATTCTCTCAGTTTGCAAGAGATTATGACTTTACACATGTGACAAGCAGCCCCCGTAATCCCCGCAGCAATGTGGAGGCTGAACGGGCCGTCAGAACTGTTAAGTCTCTCTTAGAGAAAGAGGGAGATTTCCACAAAGCTCTGCTGGCCTACAGGCCTACTCCATTGGCACACGGGACCTCCCCAGCACAACTACTGATGGGGAGGAGACTCAGAACACCAGTCCCAGTGTCACCGCTGCAGCTACAACCACAGTTGTAGTGGCCTGACACTGCGTTGAAACTGCAACAGCAACAAACGTTCAACCGGAGACACCGCACTCAAACCCTGCCACCTCTTCAGTCTGGACAGCAGGTGTGGATCGGGCCCACACGCACCAGAGGGACAGTTGTGTGCCCTGCACCTACGCCACGCTCATACGAGGTGGAGAGCGTGGATGGAGGACGGCTGCGACGCAACCGTTCACACCTCAGGGAAGTACCAGTGCCCCCAATATCAGGTGACATGTCAATGACTAGGTCAGGGAGACTTCCTAGGGCTCCTGAAAGACACCTTTGAACACTAAACACACACCTACACACTACGGAGGACAGAAAAGAAAAACATGAAAAGATGTTAAAACAAAAGAAAAGTCATAATGTTCAGTTTAAAAAGTGAAATGTTTAGTCGAAAAAGCTATGTTCTGATCTAATGCATCTAGTGAGTAATCTCATACAATAGTTACAGTAAAGTATAATTTATTCTGTTAGTTTCTCAGTTTAGACTTTTAAGTTTTAATAAGGGTTTGAGTGAACTCCTGAAATGATAAACTAAGTTATAAGAAAGTAGCTATATTGTTGAATGCACTTTGTCATCTTGAGGTTCTGACAAAGCAGTTAAACTTTCATCTAAAAGGGGGAGATGTAGTGGCCGGCTATGGCCAGGTGATGGCGCACCGACATATGACGTTATGAGATACGTGTGAGAAGAAGTATAATTAAAGTTGTCGAGTTGCATCCTGATGGTTGTGTTCTTGAGTACCGAGTATATAGGCACAATACACATTGCTTTGGGCATCATCAAACGACAGCTTACTTGCTGGATAACCTTTAATTTGGCAATTCACAAATATGTTTTTGGGGTATATTGTCATTTAGAAGCGAACGCCAGGTGAGCAGTGCTGACTGTTGGCATAACTTTGAATCAGCTTCTTTCAAAGAGTTTTCTTTATGGATGCAATGCTAGCTAGCTAACTGAAAGACAAAATGAAGGTGTTACTTCATTGCAGTATATGTCACAGATGCCAGTTGACCAGCCTTTGTTGTGAGCCCTTTCTATTGCCGAGTTAGTAGGGTTTGATTATGATTTGAGATGTTTTGTTTGCTGTGGTTATTTCTGTTGTGGAGACACAACCATGGCTTGGCTGTCGGACGAACGTACTACATTCCGAATCCAGGATAAATCTACGGTTCGACTGCTGATGCCTAAAGGGAAGTACTCACATTCCCTAAAATTACTCACTGTGCGCAACAGAGTCGCAAGTCTTGGCTCAAGCAGGGGCTCGCTCCACCCGCTGCAAGAGGTGGTAAACGGTGGAAAAGGAGCTGTATTACGGTGAAATCCCCCATTGTTTCCAGACTAATTGGTTTCCCAGCTGATGTCACCTGTTAACTAGCCTACCATTTACCATTACGCACAGTGTAGCTGTAATCACGACCCAATAGTGAACAATTGAATGGGCAATTGTCATCATCATAACTAAGTTGTTTCTAGAGAAAAAGCAAATATTCGAAAGTCAAACCTGTATTGTGTTGAGAGTCCACTCTGTGTCGAGGGTCATGTAATCTTGTAAAACAAATATTTTTAAATTGGGTTCTCCTTCTAGCATGGTGATGGATACCAGAACGATGTGTCTAAAGAAGACATTGAACGTTTGCTGTCATTGAAGACCACATTGACAGAAGTTGTTTCCATCCTCTGCATTTCCAGAGCAACACTGTACAAACTCATGAGGAAGTACAATATATCAACAGCAAAGTTTGCTGTATGTAGTGATGAGCAATTGGATTCTGCAATAGCTGATATAAAAGCAGAGCATCCTCATGTGGGAGAGGTGATGCTTAATGGACATTTGGGAGTCAATCAGAAGGGTTGATTCTGCTGGTGTTGAATTTGGGAGGAGAACAACAATAACTCTACGTGTTTATTCTGTGCCGTGTCCAAATTTCATCTGGCATGTAGATGGTAATCTTAAATGCTATGGATGGATACAGTAGGATGCTCATGTTTCTCCAGTGCTCTAACAACAATCAGGCTCAGTTCTGACAGCCAATCACGTTGGACTAGGAAGTTGGAGTGCACGGTTCTAGCTTATATACATGTGGTAATCAGTTGCTGCTACTGTACTCCAATAGTAAAGCTAATGATTTGCCTCTAAGCCATTGCGTATTCATTTCATGTGGCACGGAACACGATATGGTATCAGAAGTAGCGAACCGCTGAACATTTTCACCGGGAGTGAAGGTGAATTGCCTGTGGATAGCCTGCGTGGATAGCCTGCTTGGACAGCTAGTCTACAACCATTGTTGCTAGCACGTTCTAACGCTGCAGTGAGTACTAGTGAGTAGCAGTGAGGGCAGAGCAGGGTTTCACTCTGTAACGATGCAATCATTCACTCCGTCGTCCCTGACGGGAAACCTTGCAGAAAATTGGCAAAGATGGGAGCAAATATTGCGCCTCTATCTCTTGGCTAGTGGACTTAATGACAAAGCAGAAGGTCGGAAAATAGCCGTGCTGCTACACTGCAATGGTGAGGATGCGATCTACAACACGCTGGAAATTACCTATAAAGATAACGACAACAAAACAATGGACGAGGTGATACAAGCTTTTGAAAATTACTGTGCACCACGTAGGAACACTGTTTTTGAAAGGCACATCAGTTTCATGAACATACTGGCATTGACAAGTTTGTCACGGAATTGAGACAGAGAGCACGCACTTGTGAGTTCAAAGACACTGAGGACTTAATGCTCAGGGACAAAATTGTGTTCAGTGTTTCGGATGCACATCTCAGGGAGAAACTGTTAATTGTCTAAGACTTATCTCTAACCAAAGCCATCGACATATGCCGCGCCAAGGAAGTTACACAGGCTCAGGCCAAAGTCATGGCGGCTATTAGTAGCACAGAGCAAGAGGTGCTTGCAATAGAGAAACGTGGGTGGCAACGCCAGACATCGAGATTGCGTGCGAGCCCGACCAGTGAACAGCAGGAGAAGACATGCGACAGATGTGGTAGAATGCACAAGCCCAGGAACTGTCCCGCGTTCAATGTGGAATGTAGAAAATGCGGCAAGAGAAACCCTTTTGCAGCCGTGTGCCGATCAGCATCTGATGTTGCACCCATTGATACAGAAAGCATGGGTGTGGATGCATGTTACGACCCCCAGTCTATGGTGTTCTGTGTTTGTGTTCTGTGTGTGTTTTCTGTGTGTTGTGCTGCTGTGGTATCTGATCCCCACAGGTGGCGCGAATCATCTCAGCCCAATCAACACCTATGCATGACTCCTCCCTTCCATAATCCGGTTCACCTGGTTCCTGTTATCAATCATCCTTCCACCAGTATATATTGTGCCATTCTGTGTTTGTTTGAGAGAGGGGATAGTCTGTGTGTTCTGGTAAGCATATTGTTGTGTTGTGTGGGTAAGGCCCACTTGTGTTGAGAACTATATCTTTGAATTCCCCTCTCTGTTAACCTTGTGACTTGTGTTCTTTTGTCTTGTTGTGTTGAGTTGCTTTGTTTGTAGGGTTAAGTGTTGTCCACCTTTAGTTTTCTTGTTCTTTTGTTCAGGGGCTGGGGAGTATGTTATAGCTGCCCCGGGGTATACACCACCCGTAGGGATTACTACTGTCTAAATACACTAGCTAGACCTGGGCAGACCACCGCTGTATTTGTGGTTAGGACACTTCAATCGTGTGTCAGTTTTGTTTTGCTTGCTTAGCTCCTGGGAGATAGTGTAGGTTAGGGGTGGGAACTTTATGTTGGTTTCCTTCCTTTTGGTCCTGTCCAGACCTCCATTTGTCCCTGAAAAGACTCCCTGGAACCTTGGCTTATCCAGTCAGCAATCTAGGAGAGTACTATGGTGCATCTGCCGAACTGAATGAAACTCCACCTGCTGTCTAAGGGGCGGAGCCTATAAATAGGTAGTTCATCTGGCAGTCCACCCTTTTGCACTACCTGCCAGGACTCCAGAGTAGTCCTGTCTCCGTGTTGAGTCCTGTCTCCTCCAAAGTGTGCGTCTTCTAAAGTTAACGTGAGTGGTCATGTCAATCCATCATTTGTTTGTTATTTTGTATGCCTTTTGTGGAGGTTTGGTGACATGTGCTTTGTTGCCTTAAAACCCTTTGTTCCCCGACATGTGCCAGGAGCCATGTGGGATTGTTTGTTTCTTGTTCATCACCATTTCTGTTGAGTTGTGGATTGTGTCTTTGCACACGATTATTGTTTCATTGGATTGACCACTCCGTTACCCAATTGTAATTGTATGTTGCCTCTTTGTTTATGTTTTCTGATGCAGCACCCGGAAATAAATACTGGTATTGCATCGAACCTGCCTTCTCCACTGCTTCATGTTCTGACCACACTCCTTGCCGTTCGAGCCTTCTGACCGATGCTCTGTCCGCTCACCTACACTCACTCCCCCCGAACCACATCATCCATTCACCAATACAGTTCCTTCAGTCCCTGTATTATTGTCATTTTCTTTGTTATCATTTACTGACCCGTAGTGGCAAAATAAAGCCCTAGTTAAAACGGTACCACCTGTTTGTGCACTCCTTGCTCCACGCATCTTACACCGGTCTCTGAGAGTCCCTAAGTAGTGGGAGAGGTCAGGTTCCCTCCGTTACAGGCATAAACTTATAACAATGCACTGTTCATTGGTGCTGTCACACAAGCATAGGCTCGCTCTAAAGACACTGGGTGGCGCTCCGAGTGGGTGGGCAAACGGTCAAGCTTGACACAGGGGCTGAAGCCAACGTGCTGCCACAATCAATAGCAATTATAATGCACAGGCAACATACACTGAAGAAGACAAACACTGTACTGGAAGCCTATGGCGGCAGCCGCATCAAGCCCAAGGGTATACTCACGTTGCATGTGAACTCCCAACACAAGCAGGGCCTCCTACACTTCTATGTGACACGCCACTGCTTGGCAGAGATGCTTGTGTGAGACTTGATCTCGTCAGAAAAGTAGAGACATTAACACGGCAAACTCCATCCCGGACCAAAGAGGAGCTGCTCCAGCGCTATCCCGACGTGTTCCAGGGACTGGGTGAATTTCCAGGCATACACCACATCCATGTCGATACAAAGGTGCCCCCTGTTGTCCATGGATGCAAGAAGATCCCATTTGCTGTGCTGGATAGGCTAAAGACACACTGGCCGTTCAAGAACAGAGAGGTGTGTGTCGCAAGGTAACAAAGCCAACACCATGGGTGAGCAGCCTCGTTATAACTGAAAAGAAAAATGGTACCTTACGGGTGTGTTTGGACCCGAGGGACCTCAACAAAGCAGTGCTTCGCCAACACTACTCCATACCCACACCCGAGGATGTACAATGCCAGTTAGCAGGAAAGACTGTGATTACAATTCTTGATGAAAAGGATGGGTATTGGCAAATAAAGCTTGATGATGAGTCAGCTGACCTGTGCACGTTCAACACCCCCTGGGGGCGCTACCAGTTTACGCGCTTGCCGTTTGGGATTAAAAGTGCAAGTGAGGTTGTCAGAAATATTAATCTATCAAGCATTGCACAGTCAGGTCGGTGAACAAGTTAAGAACGCTTTATTGCTTGCGGCCACAAGGAGACAAAAACATGACACGCCATGGTGCTACAAGTTTGTCCGCTAGCAAGTTGCGTTAGCTAGCTATTTAAACACAAGTCCCTCTTGACTCTTATTGGCAAAGACAAAGCATCTTTTTTTCCATGGCTCTTCTTCATTGGCTCCTCTCCATAGACCTGGCGCGCGTGTGTGTGCGTGCGTGTTTGAATGTGTGCTCCTTGACCTCTGTAAGCCTCCCCCACTTCTTTTATGGCCTCTCCAGAAAGATAGTGGTCGAGCCCAGGTCCCCCTTGTTTATGTAAGCCTAGTGTTTCCCAGAGTTCAGATTTGGGGTTAGGCCTCTCTTTGCACACAAGGAATACTGGAACACAGAATCATTCTTATACAGGATAAATATGTTATATCTTCAATTTTTCCTACAGAGGTGTTTCAGCAAACGAATACTGAAAGTTTTGGTGACATTGCTGGAGTCCACATTATTGCAGATGACATGATAATTGCAGCAGCCACAAAGGAAGAACATGATAACATCCTACAACAGGTGATGGACAGAGCCGTCAAGCTGAATGTGAAATTCAATGTTGACAAAATCCAGTACATGGTGAGTGAAGTGAAGTACATGGGGCACATCATCAGCGCAGAGGGAGTCAGACCAGATAATGCCACAGTGGCAGCAATAACAGCAATGCCTCCACCTGGAGACAAAAAGGGTCTACAGAGGTTATTGGGCATGACACGATGGCTGTGTCTACTACCGCGCACTTAACGAAGTACACTGCAATGTAGTGCACTGCAATGTAGTGCACTTACATTTGCAGTGCACTCAGTTTGCTGAGTAGTGCTGTCTAAACTGGAACACTTTACTTACCCACTTAGCGGGAAGTGACGCACGCAAATCTGCTTGCGACACCCGAGAAACTAAACCCGCGAAACAAACCCGCTTGTATTTCTGTCACTGGACTCCTCCTCTTCCGCTACGTAGCCAAGATGGCGCCAGTTTAGGGCGAATAGTGTCCATCGTCGGACACTTCATTTTTTGACCGTTTGCAGTGCATCATCCGGGTACTTTCAGTGCACTGAATTATTTTGGTTTCTCAGCGTAAGCGCCCTAAGCACTGAAAGTAAGTGCTCGAAGTGCACAAGTGCGCGGTAGTAGACACAGCCAATATCTTGCCCAGTATTCCCGCACAAAGCCACTCTGACAATGCTCTGTGGCAATGGCACCCAGAGCACCAAGCAGCACTTAACAGAATGAAAGCAGCCATCTACAACACATCACTGCTAAAGTTTTTCAACCCACAAGAGAAAGTTGAAATATAAGCTGACTCGTCCAAAGATGGCCTGGGAGCAGTACTAATGCAGGGTAAGCGCCCTGTAGCTTTCGCATCCAGAGCCCTCTCTACAGCTGAGCAGAACTATGCTCAGATTGAGAAAGAACTTCACCAATATGTCTACGATCACCTACACCCCTAGCAAGGACATGGCGGTATCTGACACGCTCTCCAGAGCTTTCCCACCAAATGCCAGGCAAGAAGAATGTGAGATGGGGGACGAAAGGGTTGTGTATGACATCAGTGCAATGACTCCTCTGGGTGGGTCTGTCATGGAGCAACTGAAAGCAGCAACAGAGACTGACCGCAAGATGCAGACATTGATGAGTCTTCACAAGCGAGGGTGGCCAGACAGGAAAAAGTGCCTTCCACTAGAAGCACAGCCATATTGGCATGCTAAGAATGACATCTACATTGCAGATGGCGTGCTAATGGTCAACCTCCGCATGATCATCCCCAGAAGCCTCAGGGCTGAGATGCTGAGGCGGCTGCACACTGCACACCAGGCCATCCAGCGCTCCCTGGCGCACGCCAGAGCTGTGATGTATTGGCCTGGTCTCACTGAGGATGTCAGAATGATGGTTGAATCATGCCCCTCATGCCAAGAGAAGCTGCCTGACAACCAGAAGGAGCCCATCCTTCCTCACGCAATGCCTGATACACCATGGGCGAAGGTAGCGGCTGACATTTTTTTATTTCAAGGACGCTCCTTCTCACTCATAGTGGATTACTTTTCCAAGTATCCTGAGCAGTGGCGGTGCGTCCATAGAGGGCGCAAGGGCGCCGCCCCTCCTAGAATTTTTCGTAAAAAAAATAAAAAAAAAGTTCAAAAATATGATATACCAAACTATTTAAATAAGAAATGTACTGTGTTAATGCGTTAAATGTGTGTGGGAGACCGTAAGTCCCTGTCAACAACCACTTAAATGTGACCGAATATAATATATTGCCATTCGTTATCACTGAGATAAGCCACTCCCCCCTGGGGGCGCCGGCCAAATGGAAGTCAATGGGAGCTCTCGATACATTTTCATACATTTCAGAAGAACGGCTTCTCATTGGCGGAAAAAAGGGGCGATGCCGGGGCGCACACTCGTGCGCCCCTGGCCAATGACATCGTTTCTTACTTATATTGACATCTGATTCGTCGAATCAGAGACCTTCACTCCCCTTATCATTCCCCCACATCCCATATAATTATCACGTATCTACGAGAGCAACATAGCTAGCAAAGGATGATGGGCTGTTGGCCTACGGGACGTACACCCGTAGCTTCTCCTCAAACCTGTATGCTAAGTAACCGGAGCTGGTTAGCTGGTTGTTCAGTGAGTAATTCAGTGTTACACACACAGTCACAACATCACACGTTAGCAACGACGCTATGCGATATCAGCGACCCTTCAGCATTAGTATCGTAGCTAAGTCTAGGAAAGTTGAGGCTACTTTTCGCTAGGTACCTACGAACATGTCTTAATCTGCTAGACAAGTGGCTTCCCCATCGTTCTTTTGGTGAGCTGTCTCATGAGCCCTACTAGCCGACAAGCAAAATAGTTATTTAGCACTAGCGTTGCTACCTGGATATATGCAAACATTGTTTACAATATTTTCAGGCTTCAACCAGTGCTGCTCAAACATACATACAGGGTCAAGAGATAGATTCGTTAGGCATTGAAGAAATAGTAGGAGAGGACGACAGCATCCAACATAGCTAATACATATATATTTAATGTAAAAAAAAAGTTCTGTGTAACGACCAATCCCCGCCGCCCAACTGCGCCCCCCCCCAAAAAAAAATCACCAGCCGCCACTGATCCTGAGGTCCTGAAGTTGTCAGACAAGACGTCAGGTACTGTGATAGCCAAGTTCAAGGGTGTTTTTGCTAGGCATGGTATACCCACTGAACTGATTGCAGATCATGTACCCGTTGCCAGTGCCGAGACGGCCCAGTTCGCAAAGAAATGGGGTTTCAAGATAACGCATTCCAGCCCAGCCTACCCACAGTCAAATGGCTTGGCTGAAAGGACCATTCAGTCAGTGAAGAACATGTTGAAAGCCATGACACAGACGGGTATTGACCCTCACATGGCTCTCCTGCATTTCAGAAACACCCCGATCACAGGATTTAAATACTCACCGGCTCAACTGCTGATGGGGCGTCCTTCATTCCTATCTCCCTGCCAGCAAGGCAGCCCTGGCACCTGCAATACCAGAGAATGTCCAGCAAAGTCTCAGACGACAGCAGCTTCGTCAAAAGCACAGCTATGACAAGGCAGCGTCACCGCTTAGTCCCTTTGAGGAGGGTGAGAGAGTGTGCATGAAGACAACAAAAGGATGGCAGCCAGCAACAGTAGAGAGAATCAGGGATGAGCCGAGATCCTATGACATCATCACACCAACAGGAGCACGATATAGGAGAAAACGCAGGCATCTCAGGCCTGACCGAGTTGCTGTGCATGGAGACAATGACGAAACCACAGGCCCACGCTCTGAGTCCGACCATGAGAGTCAGCAAGGGCAGAATGGGACACATGATGAGCCAGGACCAAGGCCTGACACAGAGACCGGCACAGGCCAGACAACCAGGGCAGGAAGAAACGTGAAACTGCCAACTCGACTGCAGGATTACATACTTTAGTAGCTTGGCTGAGTAATACACAGTGATGTTGTCAGCTGTATGAGTTCATGGTTTATTTGCAGTCACTGTGTTAAATAATGTATTCAATGTTTGCTTGAGGATAGGAATACTACATGGAATATGTTTGTGTACTTCTGACACTACTCGCCCTAAACGGGCACCATCTTGGCTACGTAGCGGAAGAGGAGGAGCCCTTTCGGCAGCTTTTTCCACTTGGGGTGGAGAAGCACGTTCATTTTGGCAGGTTTCACGGGTGTCACTAACAGTGGTTAACGTAAGTGTTCCATTTCAGACAGCATTTATCAGCGACGGAGTGCACTACATATGTAAGTGCACTGTTTTGCAGTATGAATGCGTATGAATGTTGAATGAATGTTGGTGGTCAGAGGGCCCGTATGGCGCGAATTGGCAGCCTCGCTTCTGCACCACCGGTATGACTGGGTCTGAATGAATACTTGACTCTGTAAAGCGACTTTGAGTGTCCTGGAAAAGCGCTATACAAATAAAAAAAAATGTAAATGTATGTAGTAGACACAGCCACAGCCTCAGTCTTAACAGGAAGCTCTGTACATTACCAACGCATTGAACGTTTTAACCGGGACTTAAATACTAATTGCAGTCATGTTTATGCACCCATTTTTCATGAACTGGAGTCAATGAATGTGCTGAATTTGTACAATGAGACAGACATATTTTGTCTTCATTATGTTTATATCCCCAGAATTAATCGCACACTAGCTATATTCAAAGATGCATTTAACATTCATTCAATGTCCTCAGAGGGAAACCGAACTCTTCTGCAGCTTTATGCGTTGGACAGCCATCTTCTGTACCTTCACAACCCAGACAGTGTATCGGAAGAGATTACAGCCCCTTCAGCACCAGCTCTTGTGCATGGATGTGATTCTTTTTGCCCATTAAACAGAAGGGATTTACAGGAGCTTTCCTTTACAATAAATCCTCTTGAACAGGACCATAAGGGAAAAACATTATTTCAAAGAGTGCAGCAATTTGTTTTCAACAAAATTGTATACCTGTAATTTCTTTGTTTGGTACAGCTTTTGAAATCAAGCTCAATAAGACCTTAGTGAATCAGCATGTAAATATTTTTTTTTACAGTTAAAGCATAGCCACTGGTAGATGATCAAAAGATACAAGTGCAAGCAATGGAGCTTCATTTAAAGAAACTAGAATCACAGCTGTGCCACATGCCGTCCTTATGCAAAGCACTTTGCCGTAAGTTGCTGTAGGGGGATTGTCCCTGTACTTCACCAAAGTTGCTCTGTAACATTTCTAAAATGAAAGCATTTTTAAAGCTGGGTTTGATGTAAATGGTATTTGATGTAAATTATTCAATGATATCTGGCGCACCGCCAAAATAGGTGCCATACTCAAACCAAACAAACCTGCTGAAGATCCAAAAAGCTACCGACCAATTAGCCTACTCTGCGTTAGCTTCAAACTCCTAGAAAGACTGATCCTCAACCGCATCTATGACACTGTTGATGAGAACCTCCCTAGGGAACAAGCCGGGTTCAGAAAAGGCTACTCTACCACCGACCAAGTGGCCCGACTTACTGAGGATATCACAACTGCGTTTCAACGCAAAGAAAAGGCTGGCGCAGTGTTTGTAGACCTGAGTGCTGCATATGACACCATATGGCACCGTGGCCTTGCCTTGAAACTGCTACAAACAATACCAAGCAAACACATGGTTAAACTTATCATGCAGATGATGACAAACAGAAGCTTCACACTGCCATCAACACTGATCGACCATCAAAAAAACAAAAAGAAAATGCTAAAGAATGGCGTGCCTCAGGGATCTGTTCTAGCTCCAATTTGCTTCAACATCTATACCTCTGATTTACCGACAACAACCAGCAAAAAATACACCTATGCAGACGACATCGCACTCCTAACTACAGGAACTTCTTTTAGCTCACTAAGTGACACCATAACAAATGATCTAACTAATCTGAATACTTTATTAACTGGCGACTGAAAATGAATGAAACCAAAACCGTCAGCAGCAACTTTCATCTTACCAACCGACTAGCCAACATCCAACTAAAAGTCAAATGTGCAGGAAATATTATCCCATTTGAAAAGTCTCCAAAATACTTGGGTGTTACTCTGGATAGAAGCCTCACCTATAAACAACACCTCCAGCAAGTCAGAGCCAAGGTGGAAGCAAGAAACTGCCTCATTCACCGTCTCTGCGGAACTTCGTGGGGAGCAAGTTTCCCTGTACTCCGAACTGCTACTCTAGCACTGGCCTACTCAACAGCAGAGTACTGTGCACCTATTTGGTGCAAATCCACTCATACCACCAAGCTTGACATAGATCTCAACAACAGCATGCAAATGGTTTGAGGATGTATAAGATCTACACCAACCTCATACCTACCAATCCTCAGTGGAATCCCACCACCAGCAATCCGCCGAGAAGCAGCCTGCCTAAACCTTGCACAGAGATCTCAACGCAGAGCCAGCCACCTACTCCATCATGACATTAACTCAAACGACCCCCACGCCTACCGCTGAGAGCACCGATCTCTGCAAGACTTCGGGGTCTGCTGCATGAGGCAAATGGTCAGCCACCTGGATCCTGGACCATCACACAATGGACCAAACAGTGGGGCTCAGCCAACACTAAACTACATGGCTACATCAAAACACCGTCCACAAGGCCTGCAGGACATACCCTCAACAGAAACTCCTGGGTACGACTCAAAAGATGCCGAACAGGACATGAACGCTTTCGAGCCAATATGCACAGGATGAACCTATGTGATGCTCCAGACTGCCCCTGTGGGGCCCCAGAGCAAATTGCTGATCACATCATCAACGACTGCACCAAGTACCAGTGCCCTGGCCTTCAGGTACTGTCTACCCTGAACAGTGAAGCACTAGCATGGCTCGCAGAAACAAGCTTAGTTATATAACAGTATGAAATGTATTTTGAGAC
>CAEFZP010003411.1:0-80835 GCA_903064625.1 Mallotus villosus | reverse complement strand
TAGGCTCTGCCAGGACCTTTGCTATAAGGTAAGGGATTCTGTAGATCTCCCATCTTATCCTTAGAGATCTGTTTAACCCACATATGTTAAAATACATGATATTCTTTCTCTGCATAGATCTCTGGTCTGAAGTATGGTCTGAAGTACAACTACAGAGTATTTGCTGAGAACGCAGCTGGAATGTCGGATTCCTCTAACATTGTTGGACCTCTACTGGCTGATGATCCCCACTGTGAGATCCACTACATACTATACTATTGATTTATGAATGGTCTATATGAATTGGGTCACAAAATATGGATGTGTTTACCTAATTATTTCCCATCTTTTTTCCAGTTGCCCCCACCTTTGATTTCGGTGCCTTTAAGGATGGCCTGGAGGTCATCGTTCCTCACCCTCTTACGATCCGTATCCCTATCTCTGGATATCCCATACCCACTGCTAAGTGGACCTTTGGAGATAAGCAGATGACTGCCGGGGATCGTGTATCCATGGTTACAAAGAGTACCTTCACAGAACTGCTAGTCACTCCCAGTGTGCGCCCAGACAAGGGCACATACACCCTGCACCTGGAGAACGACGTGTCCTCCGTCTCAGGAGATATTGAGGTCACTGTTATCGGTAAGTGATGCGTGCCCCAAAAATTCCCACTCGACCAACAGCAATGCCTCTCCGTTCCCTCATAAACGTATCTCTCTGTCCACTCAGCATCTCCAAGTGCGCCCAAGGACTTTAAGGTTGCAGAAGTTACCAGGCAACACGTCCACCTGATGTGGGAGGCACCAGAGCATGACGGAGGAAGCCCTCTGACTGGCTACCAGATAGAAAAGCGTGATGTTTCCCGCAAGACCTGGGTGAAGGTATGGAGGCGAAAAAAGGGCCTTCAGAGTTCTATATAAAGATATGTATTTAAACAGACTTGAATCCTGTAACACACTGACTTCTAATAAAGTCCTTTATGTCTCTCCCAGGTGATAACTGGCGTTCAGGACCAGGAGTTCACTGTGACTGATGTCGTTGAGGGCAAGGAGTATCTTTTCAGGGTTACTGCCTGCAATAAATGTGGCCCAGGAGAGCCTGCTTACATTGACGAGCCAGTCAATGTCTCCTCTCCCGCCAGTAAGTATTCATGTACCGTAGCACTTTAAAGTACACACCCTGTCCATTAGATCAACACTGTTAATTGGTTCCGGACAACTTTTGTTGATTTGTGTGCATCATACTCATACATCTTTTCCTTGTTTATTCCTAGCTGTGCCAGACCCCCCTGAGAACCTGAGATGGAGGGACAAGTCTGCTCATGGCATCTTCCTGACCTGGGAGCCCCCTAAATACGACGGTGGCACGGGTATCAGAGGCTACAACGTAGACAGATGCCAGCGTGGCACAGACAAGTGGGAGCCCTGTGGCGAACTTGTAGCAGAACTCAAGTATGTACAGACTTTTAGACGCACAAGTCAATTTAATTTTACAACAATGGAAGAATTGTTATGTTTAAAGAACTCAAAGTGTTAAAACACATTCTGTTTTCACTGATCCTCTAGGTTGGAGGTAACTGGTCTGACTGAGGGACAGTGGTATTCCTATCGTGTTAGAGCTTTGAACAGACTAGGAGCCGGCAGACCCTGCAAGGCCACAGATGAAATCCTGGCCGTTGACCCCAAAGGTAAGCTGACTACTGAAAACCCATTATTTGTTAAATGGACCAATGTGTATAGCTATCTGTACAGCTATCTGACTGTGGTTCACTGTGCTTTACAGAGGCTCCAGAGATTCTGCTTGATGTGAAGCTACTCGCTGGACTGACTGTCAAGGCTGGAGCTAAAATTGAGCTTCCAGCTGATGTGCTTGGAAAGCCAGTACCTAAAGTGAAATGGACCAAGGCTGACCTGGTCCTGAAGACAGACGACAGAGTGTCTATTGATGACAAGCCTGGTCACTCTATGGTGACTGTGGCCAAGACAGTGAGAGCTGACACAGCCACCTACATCATTGAAGCGGTCAACAGTAGTGGCCGTGCAGCTGCAACTGTGGAAGTTAATATTCTTGGTACAGGATACTTTAAAAACTACTTCACTATCAAAATAATATGTTCTATGTGATGTTTTCACCATGGCAGAATGCAAATATGTAATCAGCGAATGTTTTTCATCATTCAACAGATAAGCCAGGTCCTCCTGCTGCCTTTGACATTTCTGAGATCACCAATGAGTCCTGCTTCCTTGCATGGAACCCTCCCAGAGATGACGGCGGATCAAAGGTCACCAACTACATTGTCGAGAGGCGTGCTGCGGACAGCCAGATCTGGCACAAGCTTTCTTCCACAGTCAAACAGACCACCTACAAGGCCATCAACCTGGTGGCCTTTAAGGAGTATGTTTTCAGGGTGTTTGCAGAGAATCAGTTTGGAATTGGCGAAGCAGCTGAACATGCTCCAATCATCGCTAGATATGCCTTTGGTAGGTCCTCCGCCTAATATAATAGAAATAACATGACATAAATCAATGATAAGAAATCATAAGTTTGTTTGAGAAACCTGTTTTAACCTGTGTGTGGCCTATCTTGTTCCAGACACCCCTGGGGCCCCCACTAAGCTCGAGCCCTCTGACATTGCCAAGGACTCCCTGACTCTCAGCTGGTATGAGCCAGAGGAGGATGGCGGTAGTCCCATCACTGGCTACTGGGTGGAGAGGTTGGAACCTGACACTGACAGATGGATGAGATGCAACAAACTTCCCATTAGGGACACTACCTTCAGGTAGGTTTGACAAGAGCACATATACCATAGTTTGTGAAATAATGCCAATCTTTTTCAAGCTACACATTTTAAAGTTCGATTGGGCTGTAGAAGCAGATCAATCCTGAAATGTTTTTCTATTTTTCCCCCGTACTTTGTAGAGTGAAAGGCTTGCCTACAAGGAAGAAGTACAAGTTCAGAGTCCTGGCTGAGAATCTGTCCGGAGCTGGAAAGCCTAGCAAGGAAACAGATCTGATCCTAGTCAAAGATCCAATTGGTAAAACTTCCATACAACTTCATTAGACTAATATGTATTTGCATGTAACAATGAATACGAACATAACATTATGACATATTAAATGATTTCCACCTTCTGTTGTCTTCCAGATCCTCCATGGGCTCCTGGTAAGCCAACAGTCAAGGATGTGGCCAAAACCTCAGCCTTCTTGATGTGGACCAAGCCTGAGCATGACGGAGGGGCTAAGATTGAGTCCTACATTATTGAAATGCTGAAGAGTGGAACGGTGGACTGGATCCGTGTTGCTGAAGACATCAATATTCTAGAGCACTTCCTGAAAAGCCTGATGGAGAAGCAGGAGTACTCCTTCCGGGTCAAGGCCGTCAATGCGGCTGGAGAGAGTGAACCTAGCGAGCCTAGCGACCCCGTACTTTGCAAAGAGAGGCTCAGTAAGTCACCTACTTTTACTGTGTGTCGCTTTGGCAGTTTATCAAATGCTGGGTCTCGCACTCCTTCCTGAACGATTTTCATATTGGACCAGTTTATTCTGTCTAGTGTGGTCCCAATGCCTGTTTTAGTTGACTTGACATGAGCCTGTTTATAACCCTTCTAGACCCACCAACTCCCCCTCGCTGGCTGGAGGTGGTAACAATCACCAGAAATAGTGCTGAGCTGAAGTGGACTGCCCCAGAAAGAGATGGAGGGTCCCCTCTCACCAACTACGTCATTGAGAAGAGGGATGTCAGACGTAAAGGCTGGCAGGCAGTAGACACCACTGTAAAGGAGACCAAGTACACTGTGACTCCTCTTAACGAGGGCTCCCTGTACGTATTCCGTGTGGCCGCTGAGAACGCTGTTGGACAAAGTGGATTCTGTGAAATGGAGGACTCCATTTTGGCTAAGGACACTTTCAGTAAGTTCATAATCTCTACGTAGCAGCATACTTAGGATAATGCCTTTAGAGGTATGCATTCAGGAGATTCAGCTGTTTTAAAGGCATGGCACCGATTCTTTTCCCCTAGCTACTCCTGGGCCACCCTATAATGTGGCAGTGCTGAGTGTGTCCAAGAGACACGTTGATCTTCAGTGGGAGGCTCCACAGAACGACGGTGGAAGACCCATACTGAGGTATGATGGATTCAAATTATTAGGAGACATGAAGTCATAATTGTCACACTTGTGTGCATCAAAACGTTGCTTTACTAAAGCTTGAGTTGCATAATGTCTCCATCAGGTATTCCATTGAGAAGAAAGAGAAGCTGGGAACCCGCTGGGTGAAGTGTGGCAAGACCTCCGGACCTGACTGCAAGTACAGGGTCACTGACGTCATTGAGGGAACTGAGGTTCAATTCCAAATCCGGGCTGAGAATGAGGCTGGTGCTGGACATCCCAGTGAACCTACTGAGATCCTCACAGTTGAAGATCCTTCAGGTGTGTTTTGGAGAAATGGTCTTGAATGAATGAAGTTAATAAAACTACCATTGAAAGTTCTGTTCACAGTGAAGCAGCCCACTTGGCCACGTTTGTTGATTTTAACGGAAACACTCTTTTCAAACCTCCAGGTCCTCCCTCTCCTCCCATTGCGCTTCATGTGACTGGAGCAAGCCGAGACTACATTTCCATTGCCTGGAAGGCCCCTGAAAGGACAGGCGGAGCCTCTATCACTGGCTATCATATTGAGATGTGTGAGGCTGGCACCGAAAAGTGGATGAGGGTCAACTCTAGACCCGTCAAAGAAATGAAGTTCAGGGTAGAAGAGGGTATTGTTCCAGAGAAACAGTACGTCATAAGGGTCCGGGCCATCAACTCTGTTGGCGTCAGTGAGCCCTCTGACATATCAGAGAATGTCTTTGCCAAGGACTCTGACTGTGAGTAAACCTGAAATATTTCATGATCACTTGATGCGTTCATGTTAATATGAATCTTGTTTTGTAATTGACTGTGGCATACTGACGTGTGTGTTTTATTGTTACTCTCAGGCAACCCAACTCTGGAGTTCCAGACCCTGGATCTGGTGGTTGTGGAAGGTGAGAAGATGCATCTGCCAGTTCCCTTCAGAGCTGTGCCCCAGCCCAAGATCACCTGGCACAAAGATGGCAAGGAGATGAAGGCTGATGAGAGACTGACGTTCAGGTCAGAGTATACATCCTGCCATATGGAGATTGAAAGCTGTCTGCACGCTGATGCTGGCCAGTACAAGGTCACCTTGGAGAACAATCTTGGAGCCGGCAGTGGGACCATGAATGTTAAAGTAATTGGTAAGTGACTTTGACAAAGTGACATCAGGTCCATCGTATATATATCTGATAATAACGCTTTCCTCACCGCAATGCTAAACTTTAAATACATCAACTTCTGTTTCACAGGCCTTCCTGCTCCATGCAAAGAGATTATTGCCACTAACATCACAAAGAACTCCTGCAAGGTGTCCTGGGACCCTCCAGACTATGATGGAGGAAGCCCCATCGTCCACTATGTGCTACAGCGCAGAGAAGCTGGCAGGAGGACCTACGTCAACATGATGTCTGGAGAAAACAAGGTCAGCTGGCCTGTGAAAGACCTCATCCCCAACGGAGAGTACTACTTCCGGGTCAAAGCTGTCAACAAGATTGGTGGAGGAGAGTATATTGAACTCAAAAACCCTGTTATCGCAGAGGATCAGAAACGTGAGTAAAGGAGATATTTCTTTGTCCCTATTGCTCTATATATTGCTTTGATACTCTCTTTGTTATCTCTCTCTAATTGTGCAAGTTGCTAGTATTTTTTTGTGATTGCATTTTCTGTGATTTCTCAGAACGCCCTGACCCACCTGTTGACGTTGAAACACACAACGCCACTGCCAAGACCATCACTCTGACCTGGAAGCCTCCAATGTATGACGGTGGCTGTAAGATCATGGGTTACATCCTGGAGAAGATGATGAAGGGAGAAGATAAATTTGAGAGGTGTAACGACTTCCTGGTCCCCGTGCTGTCGTACACAGTCAGGGGTCTGCGTGATGGAAAGCAATACCAGTTCCGTGTGATAGCAGAGAACGCAGCTGGAGTCAGTGACCCATCTCGTAGCACTCCCATGGTGAAGGCCTCTGATGCCGTTGGTAAGAATACACTTCGCCAACAAATATACAGACGGTACAATTTACAACACACATCTTAAATAAATCTACCTCAATCAAAACAAAGCACCATTTAGAAATTGAAAGCTGCAATAGGTAACATTATAAAGTTATTGTACCTTGAAGTGCTATGGTATGTATTTTATCTTAAGGTGTATTTGTTTTATACTCCCAGAACCACCCAAGGTGTTCCTGAGTGGTAATCTGCAGTCTGGCCTGAATATCAAGAGAGGTTGTGAGATCCGCCTGGATGCCAATATCTCTGGCTCCCCCGCCCCCTCCGTCACCTGGCTGTGGAACGATAAAATCATCAGACCTGAAGCCCTCAGGAAGAGACTAGAGAAACCCATTGTCAAGAAGGTAGATACAGAGAAAGAAAAGAAAGAAAAGGAGGACAAGGAAAAGGAGGTGAAGAAAGAGGAGGGTAAAGAGGAGAAGAAAGAAGAGAAAAAAGAGGTGAAGGCAGAGACGAAAAAAGAGGAGAAGGCGGAGGATAAGAAGGAGGAGAAAAAAGAGGAGAAAAAGGAGGAGAAAAAGGAAGAGCAGCTTGCTCTCGAGTTTCGAGGAGCCAGATTACCCCACCCTCAATGAGCGTTTGACCATTGATGACCGTAAAAGGGGAGAGTCGTGCGCTATCGTCAGGGAGACAATAAGAGGTGACCATGGTGTCTACACCATCAAGGTGGAGAATGATCATGGTGTGGCCTCTGCCACCTGTGAAGTCAACATACTAGGTGAGATACCCACTATTGTATACTGCTGTGTATGACTGGGGTATACACATTTACAATTCAAAATTCAAACAATATTTTTATTTGTTAACTTTATATTTATTATTATAAAAAGTTGTCAATCGTTCATCCAAAATTCATCCATCCATTACTAGATACACCTGGACCTGCTGTCAACTTCAGGTTTGAGGAAGTGAGAAAGAACACAGTTATCTGCAAGTGGGATCCCCCTATTGATGATGGTGGTAGTGAGATCTTAAACTACACCCTGGAGAAAAAAGACAACTCCAAGGTGGAGATTGGCTGGGTTACTGTGACCTCAACACTTAGGGGGTGTAAGTACCCTGTGACAAAGCTGATTGAAAAGAAGGAGTACATCTTCCGCGTCACAGCCGAGAACAAGTTTGGTGCCGGACCACCCTGTGTCTCTGCGCCACTCATCGCAAAGAATCCATTCGGTAATGTGATTTCGATATGCGTTCTACTAGTCATAATGAATACAATTCCAGAATGTGTTTGTGGTTTCGTGTTTGTCATGTCTTGAAATCATCTGCTTAATATTGTGAATAAACAATATCTACCTCAGATCCCCCCGAGACTCCTGAGAAGCCTGAAGTAGAGGACATCACTGCTACCACCATGCTGGTGACCTGGACCGAACCCAAGGACAACGGCAGCCCCATCCTGGGCTACTGGGTGGAAAGGAGGGAAATCAACAGCAGCCACTGGACAAGGGTCAACCGCGACATCATAGAAGACACGGAGGTCAACGTGGAAGGTCTGCGGGAGGGTCTCACCTACATCTTTAGAGTTGCTGCTGAGAACCAGGCTGGCCCAGGGAAGTTCAGCGTCCCCTCCGAACCCAAGACGGCACAGGAGCCAATCTGTAAGTCAGACAACATTTACATGTAGTCATTTAGCAGACGCTCTTATCCAGTAAATACAGGGACATGACCCCGAGGCAAGTAGGGTGAAGTGCCTTGCCCTTCTGATTAATAGCCCGATTCCCTAACCGCTCAGCCATTTGACAAACTTCTATCTGACAAACTTTTATCATCTAAACCTAACCCCATACACCTCAATACGATCTTTGAATGTCACTTGGTCTGAAACAAGTGATTCTGGTAGCATTCCAATGTGTTAATCCTGATTCTGTTTTTCCCAACAGTGCCTCCTGGGCCACCCTTCCCCAGAGTGCTTGACACCACAGAGTCTTCTATTGATGTGGAATGGGATCCTCCTACTTACAATGGTGGAGGGGAGATCCTGGGCTACCATGTTGACAAGACGATGGCTGGCACCAAGGACTGGTCCCGCGCCACTGAGAGGCCCTGGAAGGGCCTATCCTTTACGGTCTTTGGGGTCCGAGAGGGCGCCAAGTACATTGTGAGGGTGATTGCCTGTAATGCTGCTGGAGAGGGCACACCTGGGGTGACAGAGGCTGTCTTCGTCAGGGACCCTCAAGGTAGGCTACTCGGCTCAGGAGACCTTAGATAACACAGATTGGATGTCCAGTTCTGAATATGGATGCAGTCTTAACAAAGACAGATGGTTGACAAATTGTTTTGGCTTGCAGAAATGCCAGTGGTGGAGTTGGACCTTACGGTGAAGAATGGTGTTGTGATCAGAGCTGGAGAGACACTGTCTTTGCCTGCCCATGTGACTGGCAGACCTGCTCCAGAAATCAAATGGACCAAAGATGACGGAGCTCCAGAGAAAGAGCGCGTTGAGGTGGAGAACGTTGGAAAGGAGAGCATTCTCCGCATCAAGAACGTCCAGAGGAAGGACGTCGGCAAATACCAGATCACTGCCTCCAATCCCAGTGGAAAAAAGTCTGCCTGGACAAAGGTTGAGGTGATGGGTGAGTATCTTGGGAAACCTACCTCCATTTATTATTAAAACGTGAATTAATCATGTGCTAAAACATTCTCCCCTCTCTTCGTAGACGTGCCTGGGCCCGTACTGGACCTGAAGCCAGTTGTTGTGACTCGTAAATTGATGATGTTGAATTGGTCCGACCCGGATGATGATGGTGGCAGTGATGTGACTGGTTTCATTATTGAGAGGAAGGACGCGAAGATGCACACATGGAGGCAGCCAATCGAGACCCCCTCATCTAAGTGTGAGATCGTGGGCATCGTTGAGGGACAGGATTACATGTTCCGCGTTGTTGCTAAGAACAAGTTTGGTTGTGGACCACCTGTGGACCTGGGGCCGATTAAAGCAATTGATCCTCAAGGTAAGGCCAATGCCAGCAAAGTAAGGCCAATGCTCAAAGTAAGGCCAATGCCATTTATTACAGACCCGATTATCTGTACATGTTATAGCACGGGAAGACTGGACAGGTGGGTGTAATGGTGTTACCTTGCTTCCACAGGTCCACCAACCGCACCTGAGAGGTTCCACTACACAGAGAGAACCAAGTCCTCCCTCAGTCTGGCCTGGAGACCTCCCCGTAATGACGGTGGCAGTCCAATCATTGGCTACTGGGTTGAGAAGAAGAAGCAGGATGCTGCGGCATTCGAGCTTTGTAACAAAGTGATGTGCACTGCTCTCACCATGGAAGTAGACGGTCTCGAAGAACTGCAATTGTATGAGTTCCGAGCCAAGGCTGTCAACCTGATCGGAGAGAGTGAGGCCTCCATCACAATGACGGTTGTGATTCAGGATGATGAAGGTATGTCCTCTACACACCTTGATCTGTTTTTGACTGTTCTCTTGGGACCCCTTTACATCTTGATGGATTTGATGAAGTCTTGGACCTGGCAAAGACGTGTTTAAGTCTTAAACATCATGCACTGTGATTTCTCACCGAGTTTCTCTTCTCATTTTAGTGGCCCCCGTTGTGACAATGTTGAAGGTCTTCAAGGGTGACATCATCACAGTTAAGAAGGGAGAGCCTATTGAGATCCCAGCTGAGGCCACTGGTCTCCCTCCGCCCAAGGTGGAATGGTCCAAGGATGAGGTCATCATTGCGGAGCCCACTGAGACACTTCTGATGGAGACAAAGGAAGTGAACAGGATGAAGGTTAACTCCACACTCAGCATTCCTATTGCTGCCAGGAAGGACAAGGGCACCTATACCATAACAGCTTCCAATCGCTTGGGAAATGCTAGTCATACCGTAACGGTCATGGTGCTTGGTGAGTACTATATTTGTTATTTAGGCATCTAGTGACCATAATCTTGAGTTGAGTGACTCAACTTTCATTTTTGAAATGTTTATTGTTAAAAAGACCCTTGCTTAGGCCACAGCTGTAAGGTTATCAGGAGGCTAATGATGATCGTTCTCTGTTGTTTGTAGATCGCCCTCTGCCACCTAGGAACTTAGAAATCTCCAACATCAAGGCTGAGTCCTGTTACCTCCAGTGGGAGGCGCCATTGGACAATGGTGGTAGTGAGCTGACAAACTACATTGTGGAGAAGAAGGACATCAACACAGAGAACCCAGAAGAGAGCTCTGACTGGGTGGCTGTCACAAACAGCATCATTGAGAAAAGATTTGGGGTTCGTTATCTTCCATTATCGTCTCTAATTCTGGATTCACTTGTCTATTAATGTGATCCGAATCACTGAATCTTTAAACTGAAATAAATATTAACTGTCATGATGTCTTTTCATACAGATGTGGAACCTTATAACAGGCAATTCCTACCAGTTCCGCGTCAGAGCAGAGAACCGTTATGGGAAGAGTGATCCCTGTGAATCAGAGGAGGTCCTGATCAAGGATCCCTTCGGTCTGCCAGGTCCCCCAGAAAAGCCCACCATCACAGATTACTCCAAGACCTACATGGTGGTGACCTGGGAACCGCCTCTGGATAACGGAGGCTCTCTCATCAGTGGCTACTGGCTGGAGAAGAGGGAAAAGAGCTCCTCTTACTGGGCTCGTGTCAATAAAGCACCTGTGACCAAGAGAGGCCCGAAGGGCTGGGAGTTCCAGGTGACCCGTTTAAATGAGGGCCTGGAGTATGAGTTCCGTGTCATGGCCTGCAACTCATCCGGTGTGGGACCCCCAAGTGGACCCTCAGACTCGGCCTTCGCAGTAGATCCTATAAGTAAGTGGGGACATCTCTCTATAAAAGGCCTACTGAAATTGCAACAGAACAGGACTTTTAAGGGATGTTGTTTGTATTTACCTTATATTGTGTCCCCTAGCTCCTCCTGGTATGCCGGCTGCTCCAGTGGTGGCAGACAAGAATAAGCACAGTGTGACCCTGTCCTGGACTCCACCTGAGAAGGACGGAGGCAGCCCCATCAAGGGCTACATTGTTGAAGGTCAAGATGAGGGAACATCAGAGTGGTCCAGACTCACTGATCCAGAAAACCTGCACCCCACCACAGAATTCACTGTGCCAGGCCTGAAGGAGCTGAAACTCTACCGCTTCAGAATCATTGCCGTCAATGACATCGGAGAGTCAGATCCAAGCCCCAAGACCACTGAGATCCTGGTGGAGGAGGTTCACGGTAAGCCACACTGGCTCACTTTAAAACTGTTTTAGAAATGTTGGCAATAGTGCTAAGTAAATTAACATACCATCAGCGCACTGCGAATGATGTAGAACCATGTTTATTTTCATTCTTATCTTCTTATATCTGACCAGATGGAACTGTGTTCTTTTTTTATTCTGACTTTTTAAATTCCTTTTTTCCAGTGGAGCCTAAGATCTTTGTGGAAGTGAGCGCCCATGACCTGCTATGTATCCGGGCTGGTGCTCCCTTCAAAATCCCAGCTGTCATCAAGGGACGACCTGTTCCTAAGGTGACCTGGGAGTTTATTGGACCAGCCAAGACCCACAAGAAGAATCGCCTCCATACACTCCCTGTGGACTCAGAGGTGAGATCAGGGATACACATCTTAAGCCACTGTAGCATATCCAAAATGTATCTTATTCTAGTAGTTTAATTTCCGCAACTAATGAGTTTCTTCCCTCTCTTTCAGATTGAGTCTACTGACACCACCTCGGTCATCACTGTCCCAGAGAGCAAGAGGAACCACGCTGGCAAATTCACCATCACAGCCAAAAACAAAGCCGGACAGAAACACGTCAATGTCTTTGTCAACGTCCTTGGTATGTCCTTCTACGATTTACTGTATTAGGATTCTTCACTTCTTTTCAGTCAGTCAGTCAGTTACAGAAATGTAAACGTCTCTTCATCCTGTGTATAGACGTACCTGGACCTCCTAAGGTGCTGAGAGTGACAGACATTGCCAGGGCAACCATGAGGCTGATCTGGAAGCTGCCAGATAACGATGGTGGTGAGAGAATAAAGAGCTACTTCATTGAGAAGAAGACCGTGACGAGCAAAGCCTGGACCACGGTTAACCCTGCGTGTGCCAGCCAGGCCTTTGTGGTGCCAGACTTGCTGGAGGGACAGGAATACCTGTTCCGCGTGCGGGCTGAGAACCGCCTGGGCTTTGGACCCTACACTGTGACCACTGAGCCTGCCAGGGCCAGAGACCCCATCTGTAAGTCTCACAGATTTGAATCATTCAGATAAACATCCAGCCATGTTTCAAACAACATCTGGCCTTGAGTGCTTATCAGTAACAAGAAACCATGCGTCTTTCATTTCAGACCCCCCTGACCCTCCAACCAATGTCAAGGTCAACCTTGTGACCAAGAACACCGTGACACTGACCTGGGTTGCTCCCAAGAACGATGGTGGTGCTCCTGTCAAACATTATATCATCGAGCGCCTGAGCTGGGACACCAGTGGCAAGGAAAAGGAGACGTGGAAACAATGCAACAAGCGTAATGTGGAGGAACTGACCTTCATTGTAGAGGACCTGAAGGAAGGTGGCGAGTACGAGTTCAGAGTCAAGGCTGTGAACGAGGCAGGCCTTAGCAGGCCCTCTGCCACAGCGGGACCACTCGCCATCAAGGACCAGACATGTAAGTGATAGTTTATGAATCTGACATTGGAGCTCATACATTTCAGTGTCAGACTCTTGACATTTTTCGTTCTCCATTTTCTAGGTGCTCCATCCATCGAGCTAAGAGAGGCCCTGGACGGAGAGGAGGGATGTGATGTCAGCCTTGTAGCCAAAATCCAGGGTTGTCCCTTCCCAACTCTAACCTGGCAGAAGGCCGCCCTGGATAAGCCAGAGGAGAAAGCTGCTGTTCGCTATGATCAGCACATCAACAAGCTGGTGTCTAACGACAAGTGTACACTGCTGATCCAGCAGTCAAAGAGAGATGACAGTGCCCTCTACACCATCACTGCCACCAACAGCCTGGGCACAGCAAGCAAGGATATTAAACTCACTGTACTTGGTAAGTATGCTGCCTTCAGAACATAGCTAATGTTTATGATAGTATAATGATATGACTGTGTCTGGTAACTAAACAGTGTAATTTCATGACATATTAATATATTTATTTTGATAAAGATTACATTATAACTATTGTCTGTATTTTATTTATTTTTTGCAGGGCGCCCTGGAAAACCTATTGGACCTATTAAGTTCACTGAGGTGTTTGCAGAGAGGATTGGGTTGTCATGGAACCCACCCAGAGATGACGGCGGCTCCAAAGTGACAAACTATGTTGTTGAGAAGCGTGAGGAGAGCAGGAAGTCATGGGTTCATGTCTCAAACGACCCTAAAGAGTGTGCCTACATCGTCCAGAGGCTAACAGAGGGACACGAGTATGAGTTCCGCATTATGGCTCAGAACAAATTTGGAGTTGGACCTCCACTGATGAGCGAGCCTGAGAAAGCCAGGAATCTTTTCAGTAAGTCAAATGTGTTCACAGAGTGTACAGCTTGTCTTTCATAAATTATTTTATCAAACCAACGTATTTATTTGCCAATCTTCCCCTTTGTGCAGCTGTCCCTGGCCAGTGTGAGAAACCCACTGTCACAGACGTCTGCCTGGAGTCCATGATCGTCAACTGGGAGGAGCCAGAGTATGACGGGGGATCATCGGTGACAGGCTTTTGGCTGGAGAAGAAAGAGACCACAAGCAAGCGCTGGAGCAGAGTGAACCGTGACCAAATCAGGAGCTCGCCTCTCGGTGTGAACTACGAAGTGACTGGTCTTCTGGAAGGAGCACTCTACCAGTTCAGAGTCATTGCCATTAATGCAGCAGGGTGTGGCGTGCCCAGTGTGCCCTCTGACCCTATCCTCTGCAGAGACCCCATTGGTAGGTCAAATGCAGTGTATATAGGCTACTTTATACAGTGTGCTGTCTTGGTACATGATGCATTATCTAGGAATTTATGGATTGGTGAATGTGAGAATAGCACAGGATATATTTCTTAACAAAAACGATTTTTCTCTCATCATTGTGTGAAAGATGATTTTTGGCCCTCTGACAAGACATTCTGTCATTTTGATTCTGGTTATAGCTCCCCCAGGACCTCCCACACCCAAAGTGACAGACTGGACCAAGTCCACTGTAGATCTGGAATGGATTCCACCTCTGATCGATGGTGGATCTAAGATCACTGGTTACTTTGTTGAGTTCAAAGAAGAAAAGAAAGAGGGAGAGAAAGAAAAAGAGCTTAAGGAATTGTTGGATGATGGAGAGGAGAAAGAACCGGAAGTAGAAGAGTGGGAAAAGGTAAACACACCCCATTAAACTATCTCTCTAAAGCAAGCGACCTACGATTGTCCAGTAATTTGATTACTAATGCAAATCTCAGGAATATATATCATAAATACTGAAATGCGCCTTTAACTGACTGACTATCTTTCCTACTCTAGGCCAAAGATAAGGAGATTAGAGGAACCAAGTTTGTGGTGAGTGGTCTGAAGGAGCTGGGTCTGTACCGGTTCCGAGTGAGAGCAGTGAATGCTGCAGGAGTTGGTGATCCTGGAGATGTTTCTGAAGTCATTGAGGTCAAAGACAGAACAAGTAAGTGACAGTTAAGGTACAAAAACGGTAATCGTCCATTTTGCTACATTTTTGAAGTGTAGATCACACAAACACCTTTAGAGTATTACATGTTCCATTAGTCACCTATAGTATAGATATACAGACTAACCTCCTTACCATCTCCTTTTAATTTAGTTCCCCCAGAGGTAGACCTGGATGCCACAGTAAAGGAGAAGATTGTGGTCCACGCTGGTGCAACGATTCGTATCATTGCCTACGTGTCTGGCAAGCCGGTTCCAGAGATCTCTTGGAACCGTGATGACACGGATCTGCCTAAAGAGGCAGCTGTGGAGACCACATCCATCAGCTCTGCGTTGGTCATCAAGAACTGCAGGAGACACCACCAGGGTATCTACACACTGACTGCAAAGAATGAAGGAGGCGAAAGGAAAAAGGCTGTTATTGTGGAAGTGTTGGGTAAGTGGACACAGTATATATATATATATTTTTTTTACAGTGTAGTATGTAAACAGTACATGTTTGATGTATCCTAGTAGGAAAATGTTAGGTGTGAAACAAGAGTTTAACTATCTTTTTAGATTTATGTTTAATACCACGAGACAAAATGTTATCAGTGATAAATAATTGGCTGAATTATACTTCACTCATGTTACTATTTGTCTCCTAGATGTCCCTGGCCCAGTGGGTCTGCCCTTCTGTGGAGAAAATCTCACCACTGACTCTTGCAAGCTCACGTGGTCTTCCCCCGCGGACGACGGTGGCTCTGCCATCACCAACTACATCATTGAGAAGAGAGAGTCAGACCGTATGGGCTATACCTCGGTCTCCTACACTGTCACCCGCCACAATGCTGTGGTCCAGGGTCTGCTTGATCTTAAAGGCTACTTCTTCAGAATTGCTGCTGAGAATATCATTGGAATGGGTCCTTTCATCGAAACAGACAAAATGGTCCTCATTAAAGATCCTATCTGTGAGTTCCTCAACCATTACGCAATAAGTGTATTTCCTATTAAATTTGATATGGATCATTCGTTCAACGGTTTCTATGTTGTGTTTGTTCACCAGCGGTCCCTGAGCGTCCCGAGGATCTGGAGGTCACATCTATCAAGAAGGACTCCATCAGCGTTGCCTGGAGACCTCCCAAGTACGATGGTGGTTCTGAGGTCACCAGCTACGTGCTGGAGGCTCGTCTGATCGGAAAGGACAACTTTTCACGCATTTCAGAGGAGCCACTGATGGACAAAAAGTTTGCCTATGTGGGGTTGAAGGAAGCCTCCACCCATGAGTTCCGCGTTAGCGCAGTGAACCTGGTTGGTCAGGGCAAGCCCTCATTCTGCACCAAGCCCATCACTTGCAAGGACGAACTTGGTAAGTTGCAATGGACAACTGTGTTACCATTATAATATACTGAATAATATAAGTAAAAAAAATCCTTACAATTATCAATTAGAAATATTTTCGGAAATTGAAAATCCACAACAACAATTGACCATGTCTTTGTCCCTCACCAGAACCTCCAACTCTGGACCTTGACTTCAGAGACAAAACTATTGTGCGTGTTGGAGATGCTTGCACTCTTCAGGGTCGTTACACAGGCAAGCCAGCACCCACCATCACCTGGACCAAGAACGATGAGGAGCTAAAGGTTGAGGATGACGTCACCCTCACCAACACCACAAAGACCTTGTGTCTGACCATCGGCAAGGCTAAGCGTGAACACAGTGGCAAGTACACTGTAGCTGTGGAGAACATCACTGGAATACGCAAGGGATTCTGCAACGTCACAGTTGTTGGTAAGTCACTAAAGCTGGCAGGGTTTAGGTAGTCGGGTCTATTCGGGTCTCTACTTTCCATAATCTTGATTACTGGAGAAGAAACATCACATTTGAGATATGGGTGGTTGATTAGTCCTTCCTTGGTTTCTCAGATCGACCCCAGGCTCCAGAGGGCCCGGTAGTGTTTGACCAGGTGTACAGGAACTACATGGTGATCTCCTGGAACCCTCCTCTGGATGACGGTGGTTGTCCTATCTCCACCTACATTGTGGAGAAGAGAGACACCAACAGAGAACTGTGGATGCCTGTTACATCATCGTGTACCAGGACCTCTTGTAAGGTTCCCAAGCTGATTGAGGGACGTGATTACATCATCAGGATCTGCGCTCAAAACATCTACGGCATCAGCAACCCACTGCTGTCTGCTGAGACAAAGGCTAAGGATGTCTTCAGTAAGTTAGCATATTTCATAAAAGTGTACATGGGGAGATATTTGTTATTAGTTTTTTATTATAACCATTAAAATACCCATCTGTTTTCTTTCAATTTTCCCCATCTCAGAGGTTCCAGATGCTCCTACACTGCCTATAGTGAAGGAGATGTTCAAGGACACTGCCTTGCTGAGCTGGACCCCCCCTGCAGTTGATGGTGGCAAGCCCGTCACCAACTATGTCGTTGAGAGGAAGGAGACAATGTCCACTAGGTGGATACGTGCTGGCAAGGACCGCATATTCCCCACACCAGAGTACTGGGTGCCAGACCTCCTCCCAGGATGTGAATATGAGTTCCGTGTCATGGCAGAAAACGTTGTTGGAGTTGGCGATCCTAGCACTTCAACGAAACCTATGTTCGCTAAAGATCCAATTGGTAAGTGACATTTTAGACACCTTAATATCACACAGAATGTTCCCGTTTGGAAAATTCTAAACACTCTATTGTTTCATCACTCCACAGTGAAACCAAGCCCACCAGTGCTCCCTGAGGCCATAGACAATACCAAGGAGTCTGTCACTTTGTCCTGGCAACCTCCTAAGGACTGCGGCAGAGGAAAGATCTTCGGTTACTTGGTGGAGTTCCAGAAAGCTGGAGATGAGGAGTGGCAAAAGGTTAACCAAACTCCAGATTCTTGCCAGGAGACCAAGTTCAAGGTGATCAACCTGGAAGATGGGTCCCTGTACCGATTCAGAGTGACCGCTGTGAATGCAGCCGGAGAGTCTGAAGCAGCATACGTCATGGAGCCAGTCAGAGCACTGGACAGGCTTGGTGAGTCATTTAGTTTTTTATATTTATATCATTGCATGGGTTATTTTATGATATATCTGTAATAATAGTATTTGGTATTCACTTGTGGAGTATTTCGTTAAAATTCTCATCATTTGCAGAACCCCCGGAGCTCCTGCTTGATGTTGGTATGGCCCGTGAGATCAAGGCCATGGCAGGAACCCACATCAGTCTGATTGCTGGCATCACGGGTATCCCCTTCCCCACGGTCACCTGGAAGAAGAATGAGGAAGACGTGCCTACCAGGTCTGAGATTGAGGTCAACCAGACAGGAACCAAGCTGCAGATGCGTTACTGCAACCGTGATGACTGTGGTGACTACACCCTAAGTGTTGAAAACGCAGCTGGCTCCAAGACTGCCACCTGCACCGTGCTTGTCCTCGGTAAGCCTGTAACTGACTCGATAAGAAAGATTCCAGGAGATCTGGACCTACAATTTCAACAAGAATAACAATTATGTAATACAAAAATGTCTTTGCACTCCTTTAGACAAACCTGGCCCTATCCAGCACCTGAGGGTCTCTGAGGTGAGAAGCGACTCTGCCTACATCTCCTGGAAGGACCCGGAAGACAATGGTGGAGCTCGAATCACCAACTTTGTGGTGGAGAAGAAGGATGCATCAGCCGCACAGTGGGTGCCTGTGTGCTCCTCCTCCAAGAAGCGCAGCATGATGGCCAAACATCTGATGGAGGGAACCTCCTATCTCTTCCGTGTGGCTGCTGAGAATCAGTTTGGCAGGAGTGAATACATTGAAACCACCAAAGCTGTCAAGGCCATGAACCCTCTCTGTGAGTATCGGAGCATACAGGCCAAAATGTCTTGTACGGTAAATGTCCAGTGTAATATCCATTCTGTATTTTCACAAATAACTTTAATCATTTTGTGTTTGTGTCTTTTCAGTCCCACCTGGACCACCAAAGGACTTGCATCATGTTGATGCGGACAAGACAGAGGTGTGGTTGGTTTGGAACTGGCCAGATCGCAATGGTGGAAGCGACATCTCAGGCTTCCTGGTTGAGTACCAAGAGGAAGGAGAGAGAGACTGGATTGACTGGAAGAATGTCAGCATCCCTGAGAGTCATGTGACTGGTTTAGAGGAAGGAAAGACCTACAGGTTCCGTGTTAGAGCAGAGAATGCCATCGGCTTGAGCAGGCCTGACACCACTCTACCCGTCCTCTGCCAGGAGAAGCTGGGTAAGACATATTGTTCACAGCACATGTGATTTCATGAATTAGTCCTGTTATATGCTTTTACAGAGTTTGAAATAGCATCGTAATGTCATATAACTTTCTTGTGTGTCTAAAATGTGTATTTCTATTTTTTACAGTGGCTCCTATTGTTGAGATAGATGCAAAGCTTATTGAGGGCATTATTGTGAAGGCAGGAACCACTATCAGACTCCCAGCCATAATGAGAGGTATTCCGGTGCCCACTGCCAAATGGTCAATTGATGGAACCGAGATCACTACAGAGGGCAACATCAAGGTTGACACTGACAACTTCTCCACTGTCCTGAGTATCAATGAATGCACCAGAAACCACACAGGCATCTATCTGCTGACTGTGTCCAACCCTGCTGGTACCAAGACCATGGCTCCGAATGTGACTGTTTTAGATGTGCCTGCTGCTCCCATTGGACCCGTTAACATTCTGGAGGTAACTCCTGATTCCATGGAGATTGACTGGCGTCCACCTAAGGATGATGGTGGAAGTCCTGTCATAAATTACATTGTTGAGAAGAGAGAGTCTAAGAAGGAGACATGGGGAGGTGTGAGCTCTGGCAGCACAGCCACCCAGCTTAAGATAACCCGTCTGCAGAAGGGGGTTGAGTATGTGGTGCGTATCCGTGCAGAAAACAAGATAGGGATTGGTGCACCTCTTGAGAGTGCACCAACTGTTGCACAGCACTCGTTTGAGGCACCTGCACATCCAGGCAAACCAAACACATCAGACATATTAGAGGATTCTGTGACTGTGGGTTGGACCATGCCGCTATTTGATGGTGGTAATCCCATCAGTGGATACCTCATTGAGCGTCGACACATTGGTGGAAAGTGGATCCGTGTCAACAAGACTCCATGCAAGGATCTTAGATACAGAGTACTGGGGCTCTTCGAGGGAAATGAATATGAGTTCAGAGTTTTCGCTGAAAACATTACTGGTTACAGTGGACCGTCTCCTATCTCAGACCCATGCAAACCATGTCGTCAAATCACAGTCCCTGGACCTCCAGTTAACCCTAGAATCAAGGACTACAGCAAGTCACATGCAGAGCTGGTTTGGATTAAGCCAAACAAAGACGGAGGCAGTCCCATCCTGGGATACATTGTTGAAATACAGAAAGCTGGTGCACCTGAGTGGGAGAAAGTAAACAAGGAGGATAACATTAAACTGTGTGCCTACACAGTGAACGATCTGGAAGAGGGCCTGGAATATAGATTCCGTGTCAGGGCCTGCAACATGATAGGAGATGGAGAGTCAAGAGAAATCCCTGCATCCGTTGTTGCACGGGATATTCTCATCCCTCCAGAGATTGAAATGGATGCTACATGCCGTGACCGTCTGACTGTCCGTGTCGGACACAACATTAACATTATTGGCTATGTGAAAGCCAGACCTGACGCTGAGATCACCTGGAAGAAAGGCGAGGCTGTGCTGGAGACGGAGAAGCGCACAACTCTTATTCTCAATTTACCTGTTGTTCAGCTGAGAATCAAAGAGGCAACTAGGGCAGACCACGGCAAGTACATTCTGAGGGCCAACAACTATAGTGGTGAGGCCGAAGCTATAATCACTGTGAATGTTCTGGACAGGCCTGGACACTGTCAGAACCTAAAGTTAACATACGTGACCAAATCATCTTGCATGGTAAACTGGGATAGCCCTGAGGACAATGGAGGCTCGGAGATCACCAATTACATCGTTGAATGTCGTGAACCCAGCCAGAGGTTGTGGTCCATGATCTCCTCAGATTGCTCAAACCGCATGGTTAAAGCCAAACTTATGGAGGGCCACGAGTATTTGTTCCGTGTTTGTGCTGTGAGCAAATGTGGCCTCGGACCAACCACTGAGACAAAAGTACCAATCCTCGCTATTGACCCCATCGAGAAGCCTGGCGAGCCAGAGAACTTCCACATTACTGACATCGGAAAGAACCATGTTTTCCTGAAATGGAGAAAACCCGACTATGATGGAGGTAGCCCCAACATTTCATACAACCTGGAATTTAAGATTAAAGATGCTGAAGAATGGGAAGAATTGAACCCTGATCTTCTCACTCACACATTTTTCTTGGCTGACAAATGCACAGAAAAACAGATTTATCAGTTCAGAGTGCAGACTTGCAATGAGGGTGGAGAGAGCGCCTGGGTAAAGACCGGAGACGTTCTTGTTAAGGAGGATATTCAGAAACCCGTGCTTGACATGAAGATGGTTGGCACTCTTGTGGTGAAGGCTGGTGATTCCATCAGGTTTGAAGCAGGCCTGAGAGGAAAGCCTCAGCCTGAGGTGAAATGGGCGAAAGACAGGTCCACAGGCGACAACCCCAGGATCACCGTAGAAACTGGCACAGACTACTCCAAATTCCTTATGACCAAAGCTAAGCGCTCAGATACTGGAAAGTATGTGGTCACTGCTACCAACTCTGCAGGAACATTCACTGCATATGCTTCTGTCAATGTTCTCGACATCCCTGGAGCCGTGAGGGATGTGAAGATTTCAGGTATCTCTGTAGACAAGTGCAGAGTGGTCTGGGATCCCCCAGAGGATGACGGCGGATGTGAGGTCGACAGCTACATTCTGGAGAAATGTGAGACCAGGAGAATGGTCTGGTCCACCTACTCTGCCTCAGTCGTCACCAACTACTGCAACGTCATTCGCTTGGTGGAAGGAAATGAATACATCTTCAGAGTGAGAGCAGAGAACAAGATGGGAACCGGTCCAGCTGTTGAGAGCAAAAACGTCACTGCCAGGACTCAGTTCAACAGGCCTGATCCTCCCGAGGCACCTGAGGTCACCAAGATTGGCAAGGAGGAGATGACTGTGGTTTGGGCTCCTCCTGAGAATGACGGTGGCAAGTCCATCACAGGCTACATCCTGGAGAGGAAGGAGAAGAGAGCTGTTAAATGGGTCTCAGTTACCAAGAGTCCCATCTCTGAGAGACGCATGAAAGTGACCAAATTGATCCCTAATCATGAGTACCAGTTCCGTGTCAAAGCAGAAAATGAGGTTGGACTGGGAGATCCAAGCAAACCATGCAGACCAGTGGCAGCCAAAGATCCAATTGGTATGCTTTTTCGAAACACTGTATATGTTGTATTCATTATTCATAGATATACAAATAGTACCAAAAAATAATGTTTCTCCTTTTTTCAATCCAGAACCCCCTGGTCCTCCTGGCAGTCTGAAGGTTGCAGACAGCACCAGGACGTCCATTACCTTGGGCTGGGTCAAGCCTATGTACGACGGTGGAGCTCCCATTATTGGCTACATGGTTGAGATGAGAATCAAGAGTGAAATTGACCCTGAAAAGCCAGATGAAGGATTTAAGAAGTGCAATACTGGTGGGCAGCTGGTGCTCACCGAGTTTTCCATTCAGAGTCTGGATGAAAAGCAGGAATATGAGTTCAGAGTTTCTGCTCAGAACCAGGTCGGTATGGGCCGTCCTGCTACGCTAAAAGAAGCTGCTTCTCCCAAGGAGGTTCTGGGTAAGACATGGTTTCAGCTGATTGTATTTGATCTTGCAGAATCTCCATTGTTATGTTTGAATTATTGTATATCATTTTAAACTAATCTGATTCCTGCGCCTCCTGTTTCTTACCTGCAGAGGCCCCAGAAATTGACCTAGATGCCAGTCTGAGGAAGGGCTTCTCTGTTAGGGCAGGCTGTCCAATCAGACTGTTTGCCACAATCAGAGGCAGACCTTCCCCCAAGGTGACCTGGAGAAAGATTGGGGTCGACAACGTCGTGAGAAGAGGTCATGTGGACCAGATTGATACCATGTCCTTCCTTGTCATCCCTGAGAGCACACGGGATGACTCTGGCAGATACTCTCTGACTCTGTCTAACTCTGCTGGGGAGAAGGCCGTATTTGTCCGCGTGAAAGTACTTGGTAAGTTACTGATCTATTGGTTTCCTAAAAGCAATAGGCTTTTCAATGAATGATGTGAATGAAATACTTGTTTTAGTCCTTACAGTGTCATAAAATATACAGGGAATAATGCAGATTTCATTTGTTCCGCTATGGAGGTGTTCCTTTTCTTTTGCTGTTAGTTGGATTCTTTATTGACAAAACCTAATCTTATACACAGATACCCCTGGTCCTGTTGGAGACCTGGAGGGTACTGATGTCACCAAGACGTCTTGTCAACTGGCCTGGTTACCCCCTGATAATGATGGTGGCTGCCCCATTCTGAATTACATGGTTGAGAAACGTGAAGTTGACAGGAAGACATGGACGAATATCATCAATGACCTGAGGAAAACAAGTTTCAAAATCACCGGTCTCACACCAGGCATTGAATACTACTTCCGAGTTATGGCTGTGAATAAGTATGGCATTGGCGTTCCACAAGACTCTCCCAAGTCTTATCTGGCAGTTGATCCAATCAGTAAGTGTTATATCATATCTGGTATTCCTACAAATGCAGGAGGTGTTGTCACCTGCTGTCCCTTAAACAAACAACACTAAACAAATAGTAATAGCCTGTAGTTTCATTGAGTTTTCTGCGTTTTCTTCTCTTGCTTCACACACTTATGATTGTTACAGGTGAGCCTGACCCACCCAAGAAGATGGATGTGTTGGAAATTACCAAGAACAGTGCCACTCTGGGCTGGCTGAAGCCTCTAAGAGATGGAGGAGCCAAGATTAATGGATATGTTGTGGACTACCAGGAGGACGGCCAGCCTGAAGATACATGGACACCATACTCTGTGGTCAAAGATATGACAATTGTGGTGGTTGGACTGAAGGAAAACATCAAATACAAATTCAGGGTCGCAGCCAGAAACTCAGTTGGAGTCAGTCTTGCCAGAGAGGCTGAGGGAATCTTTGAGATCAAGGAACAGCTGTGTAAGTATCTTGTTTCCATTAAACATGTTCACTGAATAACATTTTTAAAAAGAAATGTCATAACTGTTGATTGAATTAAAACTTTTTTTCTTATTATTGTTTTTAGTGCCCCCGAAGATCATCATGGCAGATAGCATCACAGCACGTGCAGGAACAAAAATGGTGATCGAAGCCATTGTGGCTGGAAAGCCTCCACCATTCTGTAAATGGAGACAAGGAGCGGAGGATGTGCTGACATCTGACCGCCTGGTTGTGCATAAAACCCCAACCACCTGTATGATGACGATCAAGAATATCACCAGGAAGGACAGTGGTTACTACAGTCTGTCTGTTGAAAACAGCACAGCCAGGATCAACCAGATCCTTAAAGTGGTCGTCATGGGTATGTTTAATATAAAAAGCTGTCACTCATATCACAATTAGGGGTGTTCTGACCAAATTCCAGATTTCCAGATAACAGAGAATAATTTAATTGTACTTATCCTTCTTCACTGTTAAAGTTATACCCATTAAGGAACTGTGCTACTATTCCCTCTACCAGACATTCCTGGGCCACCTGAAGGTCCTATTGAGATTAGTGAGTGCGACGTCGATGCCTGCACCCTCCTGTGGAACCCTCCTGCAGAGGATGGTGGCACCAACATTACCAACTACATCATAGAGAAGTGTGATGTATCCAGAGGAGACTGGTTGACTGCTTCTGCTTCCTGCACCAAGACCAGTTTCAGGGTGACCAAGCTCACCCCTGGAACGGAGTACGGCTTCAGAGTCCGTGCTGAGAACAGGTTTGGCATCTCTGAGCCTATCTACGCAGATAGGTGGATCGCCAGATATTCCTTTGGTGAGTCTTATGAAATAAAATTAATTATAATAAATGATGTCACAAATACATAAAACTGGAAGCGCATGCAGATTATACTTAGATTATGGTGCTAATTTGACTGCATTTTCCTATTCCAGACACTCCAAGTGAGCCAATGAACCTCACCATCAAAAAGATCAACAAAGACTTTGTGATCTTGAACTGGGAGAAGCCATCAAGTGACGGTGGCAGCCCCTTGACTGGCTATTGCATCGAGCGCAAGGAAAGGAACAGCCTGCTGTGGGTGAAGGCTAACGAGTCACTAATCCGTTCTTTGGAGTACACCTGCTTCGGCCTGATCGAGGGTCTGGAGTACACCTTCAGAGTGTCAGCTCTGAACCAAGCTGGCCAAGGCAAACCTTGCAAACAGTCAGAGTTTATCACCGCAAGAACTGCAATTGGTAAGTCCAAACTCTAGTAGAAGAATATATAATACTAATGAAAAATGCTACAAGTTGTAGTTATCAGACGGTGACTGAGAGCCATATTTTGTTCTCGTTTAGATCCACCTGGCAAGCCCGAGCCCATGGATGTTACCAATGACTCAGTGTCATTGGTCTGGAGTCGTCCCAAACATGATGGAGGCAGCAAGCTGATTGGCTACTACGTTGAGTTCATGAAAATCCCAGGGGAAACATGGACTCGCTGCAATGCCAACTGCCAGAATGTCCAGAAGGAGGACTATGTGGTGACAGGGCTGGAGGAAGGAATGCAGTACCAGTTTAGAATATTTGCCAGGAGTGCCATCAACATAAGTTCATCTTCTGAACTCTCAGACCTCATCCCTGTGTTTGCTGAAAATGGTAAGGCATACAAACTCCCAAATGATCTCAGGCTTTAAAAAATGATATTTATATATTTTTTCTCTAGAACTGTGCATGCTCCTTTTACTGTGACATTCACATATTCAACTAGAATGTTTGTGGTGATGGGACAGTGTAATATCATGTTATTGGTCTTGTTTGTTCAGTTCCACCCAGAGTTGAAAGTGGCATCAACATGAAGAACTTAATTGTGGTGAAAGCTGGAGCCAACGTCTGTCTGGATGCTGAGGTGTTTGGTAAACCCCCGCCCAAGGTCAGCTGGCAGAGGGATGGTGCCCCCCTGGCCATAGTAGAGGGCATGAAGAGCATCCAGAAGAGACATGTGCACCTCCTGGAGCTTTTCTGTGTCACCCGAAAGGAGTCTGGAGACTACACTATCCATGCTGAAAATATTAACGGATCCAAGTTTGCAAGCATTAAGCTTAAAGTTCTCGGTAGGCAAAACTAATAAAGCTTTTTATTACATGCTACTCATATGCCATATTTACATGAAAGATTATATTTAAATGAACAAAAAATCTCTATATTTCTGACTATTGTGTTCTGTATTATAATTAGTAAACAACAAATCAATCTATTTTCCTCAGACAAACCAGGCACTCCTGCCTCAATTAAGATCGGCAAGGTGTTTGCTGACCGTGTCAAACTGAGGTGGGAACCCCCAGTGGCAGACGGTGGGTCAGAGATCACCAACTATATCGTTGAGAAACGAGAGACCAGCAGAGCAAACTGGGCCCTGGTATCCTCCAGCATCCACGGCCAGCTCACAGACTGCACCGTAGACAAACTTATAGAAGGTCACGAGTACGAGTTACGTGTGAGTGCTGAGAACCAGTATGGCATTGGAGACCCAATCATGACTGACCCTGTCATGTCCAAGAACCCATATGGTAGGTTCCAACTGATCCATATTTATACAGTTATAACAATGTTATAATAATATCATATTGAATATATTATACATTATAATAATGTTATCACAATGAAATAAGTAATTAAAAATAAATCTTCCTTTATGTGTGTTTAAATATAGATGTCCCCGGACCTTGCGATCCTCCTGTCATCACCACTATCACTAGGGACCACATGACTGTGAGTTGGAAGGCTCCTGCTGATGATGGTCGTGCTTCTATATTGGGTTACATGCTGGAGAAGCGCGAGTCTACTGAACTTACCTGGGCTAAGGTTAACCGCAAACTAGCAATTGACAGGACTATCAAGGCTGGTGGTCTGACAGAGGGTTCAGAGTATGAGTTCAGAGTCATCGCCATTAACAAAGCCGGTCCTGGAAAACCCAGTGATGCATCCAACGCTGCCCTTGCGGTGGATCCTGTATGTAAGTAAAATCCAGTGAATAATGACTTTGGCTCTCATTCTGAAATGTTACGTTAATAGATGAATGTACCCCAAATGATTCATAATTTACCTCAGATAATTCAACATTTTAATGTTACTCTTGTCTTGAAACTATGCAGACCCTCCTGGACCCCCTGCCTTCCCCAAGGTGGTTGACACAACCCACAGCTCAATCAGTTTGAGCTGGACAAAGCCCGCCTATGATGGGGGCTGTGAAATCATTGGCTACCTGGTGGAGTGTAAGAGAGTTGAGGCTGAAGACTGGAACAAGTGTAACGTTCCCCAGAAACTCAAGGAAACCAAGTTACTGGTTACTGGTCTCATGGATAGCTCTGAGTACCAGTTCCGTGTAACAGCGGTGAACAAGATTGGTTACAGTGACCCCAGCGACGTCCCCGGCAACCACACACCTAAGGATATCCTAAGTATGTAATGAATGCTGAACATATTATTTGAATATGATTCACTAATATTGTATGTTGTTTTTCTCTGCAAGTGCCAGAACATGGCCTGAAAAGTGCTCCTCGTCATCCATAATGTTGAGAGATTTCAATTTTGTTTTGTGCTTTTTAGTTGCTCCCGAGGCAGAACTTGATGCAGATCTTCGCAAAGCACTGGTCCTCCGTGCTGGTGTCACCATGAGAGTTTACGTTCCTCTGAGGGGACGTCCTGCTCCCAAGGCCACCTGGTCCAAGGTGGATGCCACCCTGAAGGATAGACAGGGACTGATGATCAAGACCTCTGAATGGGATACTATGATGTTCATTGAAGATATAAACAGATATGATGCTGGAAAATATGTTCTGACTCTGGAGAACAGCAGTGGATCCAAGTCTTACACTATTGTTGTGAAGGTTCTAGGTATGATTTTCTGGTGGCTTCAGAAATTATGAGATTATCCCACCACTAGATCAAGCTACTATAATCCAGAATCTCACCTAATGTCTATTTTACAGATTCACCTGGACCACCCCTTAATCTGATTGTAAAGGAGACCTCCAGGAGTCATGCCTGCATTACCTGGGATGCCCCTCATATTGACGGAGGAAGCCCAGTAAAGAGCTATGTTGTTGAGAAACGTTTAGCAGAGAGGAAGGCATGGACGTGTGTTTGTGCAGAAAGCCCCAAGTCCTCCTTCAGGATCACCAATCTTGAGGCAGGTGAAGCCTACTGTTTCAGAGTTCTGGCTGAGAATGCTTATGGCATTGGAGAGGGTTGTGAGACTGCAGGCATGGTCAGAGCCTCAGGTAAGAGTTTTTTTTTGCAGTATAAATTTGTGTGTTTTCAGAGACCTGCTTGATGACATACCTTTAAGTGGACATCATTGATCAATAATAATTGTATATGATATCCGTGCTACAGAACAACCTGGGCCAGTGATGGACTTCAAGCCACACCTCATCACTAAAGACTCCTGCACCCTGTGTTGGAAGAGACCTCTCAGTGACGGAGGAAGTCATGTCACTGCCTACGTATTGGAGGTGAATGAGGGAGAGGACAAGTGGACGCAGATCATAAAGTCCAAGACCCCCACACATAGTGTGACTGATTTGGAGGAAGGAAAGGAGTACACCTATAGAGTCAAGGCAATCAATGAATCTGGAGAGGGCCCACCCACCGATATTGTGGTGCTGGCTAAAGATCAGATAGGTAAGTGCTATAAGACAGGGATTTAGCATTTTTTCATCATCATTGAATTGTCTCCTGTCTAGTAAGAAATAGGAATGTTGAAGCTTTGTATCAATTTAAACATTGGACATAAATATTTGCTTTGATAGCATTGAGGATAGCATTGATTAACTTGCACTACCTTATTTTTTAGTTCTGCCCGACTGTGACTTGAGCGGCTTGCTTGACCTGTGCTATGTGGCAAAGGAGGGGAGCACCATCCGTATCCACATCCCTGTCATTGGCAAGCCATCTCCCTCCGTCCTGTGGAAGAAGGGTGACCTCACCTTAGGTGATAGTGGCAGGATGTCTGTGGAGACATCTGGTGGCATAACCACCCTGCTCGTCCGTGATTGCCAGAGAGGAGATGCTGAACAGTACACCATCAATGCGAGGAACAGTGGAGGAGTCAAAGATTGTAAGATTCAACTCAAGGTGGTGGGAAAACCAGGAATACCAACAGGACCAGTCAAATTTGATGAGATCACTGCTGATGGCATCAATCTGGAGTGGGGTCCACCAAAGGATGATGGCGGTTCGGAGGTATCCAACTACATCGTGGAAAAGAGGAGGACCACAGACAGCAAGTGGGCTACTGTTGCCTCAGCTATCCAGAAAAACGCCATGAGAGTCACCAGACTTCATGATGGCATTGAGTACATCTTCAGAGTATTTGCAGAGAACAAATATGGGATTGGAGAGTGTCTCAGATCTGACCCAGTGATCGCTCAGCATCCATTTAGTAAGCTTTTAGATATATTTAGAAACAAATGAACCCTGATAAACTATGATAACAATTATTTCATGATGATAAAATACACTGATACTGATCACTCATTTGAATAACTTCCCTCTATACTAGATGTCCCTGAAGCTCCACCTCCTCCTGAGATTACAAGCATTCGTCACGAGTCAGCCATTCTGACCTGGGAGGATCCTAAAGAAACTGGAGGCTCCCCTATTACTGGTAAACATATACAGTAGAAAGCATGTTATTGTTGTTGTGTATCTCCTAGCAGTATTTCCCATAGTACTGTAAGACACACCTAAACTGCTCTGTGTTGTCTGCAGGATATCATGTTGAATTCAAGGAAAGGAACAGTTTGATGTGGAAGAGAGCCACGAAGACTCCACTGAGGGTGAAGGATTGCAGAGTGACTGGCTTGATTGAGGGACTAGAGTATGAATTTAGAGTGATGGCCATGAATATGGCTGGGCTAGGAAAGCCAAGCAGGACCACTGAACCCGTGGTTGCTCTGGATCCCATTGGTGAGTCCCAATTTACTGATCACATCAACAAAAAGATGTCTTGTTGTCAAAAAGTGTCTTGATATAATATCTATCACTAATCTGATTTCCGTTTGTAGATCCTCCTGGCAAACCTGATGTGATAAACGTGACAAGAAGCAGTGTAACACTAATGTGGACTCCCCCCAAGTATGATGGAGGACATAAGCTGACTGGTTACATTGTGGAGAAACTGGAGGCGGGAGAGAAGGCCTGGATGAAGGCCAACCATGTCAGCGTTCAGGGTTGTGCTTTCACTGCAACAGATCTCGTAGAGGGCTCAAGCTTGGAATTCAGAATAAGAGCAAAGAATTCAGCTGGTGCTATCAGCGCTCCCTCTGAGCAGACTGACACCTTGGTGTGCAAGGACGAATATGGTAAATTGAAAAGTATTTTACCTGGCATGCATAGAATTATTGCACATGAACCACTTGCTTGTAGTTTGGCCTATATATAAAACGCAAGGGCTTGGGGATTAACAGAGCCGGATTAGATCCTTTCTTATAACGCTTGTAGAATAAAACTATCGCTACAAAAAGAATATGTAATGACATTTCAACAGCATACATTCTGCATGGATTTATTACATTAAATCTTAAGGACTTGGGAACTGATTTATTTTCTGTATTTACAACTCACAGAGCCACCAACTATCACCCTTGACCCTAACATGAAGGAAGGCGTGTCTGTCAGAGCCGGTGCCACCATTGTGGTATGTGCCGCCAGCATCCTCGGAAAACCTCCACCCACCACTGTGTGGTCCAAGGCTGGAAGAGAGTTTAAGAATTCAGATACAGTCCAGATCACCAATTTCCCTACATCTTCCACACTGGCTATTAAGTATGCCAGCAGGAAGAACACTGGAGAGTACACCATCACAGCAAGCAACCCCTTCGGTATTAAGGAGGAGCATATTAAGGTCAAGGTTTTGGATATTCCTGGACCTCCAGGCCCCATTGAAGCCAGCAGCGTTTCTGCTGAGAAGTGTACATTGACCTGGTTGCCACCAGATGAGGATGGCGGTTGTGCCATCAAGTCTTACAATCTTGAGAAGAGAGAGACAAGTCGTCTACTTTGGACAAAACTGGCTGAAAACATAATGGACTGCAGATATGTTTCAAGCAAGCTGATTAAGGGCAATGAGTACATCTTCCGTGTGTCAGCTGTGAATCAGTATGGCACTGGTGATAGTTCTCTGTCCGGCCCAGTCAAAATGGTTGATAGCTTTGGTAAGTTGGAATATGTTGTCTATAGGGTTTGTGTTATAACTCTTGACTTCAAGTTAAAGCCTGACATGTTACTTGCCATCATCATTTAACATACACACATGACACTATTTAAATCAATGTTTCTTACTGAGATGTGCTTGTCTGTTCCTCTAGGCCCACCAGGCCCACCCGCAACACCAGAAGTCGACAATGTGAGCAGGAATGCTGTTACCATTTCATGGAAGAGACCAGTAGTGGATGGCGGAAGTGACATTAGAGGATACAGTGTAGAAAGGAAAGAGAGAAAGGGTATGAGATGGGTGAGAGCTTGTAAGAAGACCGTCTCTGATCTCCGCTACAAGGTCCAAGGCCTAAGTGAGGGAATTGAGTATGAGTTCAGAGTGACAGCAGAGAACAAAGCTGGCTTCGGAGTGCCCAGTGAGCCATCTCAGTCTGTAATGACCAAGGACATTGTCTGTAAGTAAAAAGCAGTCTATTCTATTATAACATTTTATATACAGTACCAGTCAAAAGTTTGGACACATTTTCCCATTGTCCAAACTTTTGACTGGTACTGTAAGTATAAGTATTTGTTTGTTATGCAACATGTTGGCAAGTGATTATTACATCAAATTCGTGATAATTGATTTCTAAATACCGTGCTTTGTGATTTTAGATCCACCTGGACCTCCCTCCAATCCAAGAATTTCTGATACAACTAGGACAACAGCCACCTTTAACTGGGGTAAACCTCACTATGATGGAGGCCTGCCTGTGGATGGATACATTGTGGAGCACAAGAAAGCTGGACACGATGACTGGGAAACAGATACAACCTCTCTGTTGAGAATCACAGAATATGTGATACCTAACCTTCAGAAGGGTGGCAAATACCACTTCAGAGTCAGAGCAGTGAACTCAGAAGGAGTTGGGGAGCCAGCTGAGGTAGAGGAAGTCGTTGAACTGATAGACGTTGAGACAATTCCAGACTTTGAGCTTGACGCTGAGCTGAGAAGAACCCTTGTTGTCAGATGCCGTGGGTCCATTCGTATATTTGTAGCAATTAAAGGACGTCCAACTCCTGAGGTGTCCTGGTCAAAGGACGGCATTCCTCTCAAGGGCCGTGCTCATATTGATACAACAGAGTCATACACTCTTGTGGTCATTCCTGATTGTACCAGATATGATGCTGGAAAATATAACTTGACGTTGGAGAATGTTGCTGGAAAGAAGACTGGATTTGTTAATGTACGAGTGCTGGATTCTCCAGGACCACCAGTGAACCTGAAACCAAGAGAGATTAATAAAAGTAGCATCACACTTCAGTGGGAAATCCCCATTATTGATGGTGGATCTAAGATCCTTAACTACATCATTGAGAAGAGAGATGCCACAAAGAAGGCTTACACAGTACTCACCACAACTTGGCAGAAATGCTCCTACAACATTCCAGACCTAGTAGAAGGTGCTGAATATTACTTCCGCGTCTCTGCTGAGAATGAACTCGGAGTTGGTGAGCCTGCAGAAACCCCACAGCCAATCAGAGCTTCCCAAGCCCCGACTGCCCCTGAAAATCTTTATGTCACAGATGTAGGCCAGGACTCGGCCAGCCTTGCATGGACAAAGCCTCACCATGATGGTGGCAGCAGGATAACAGGATACGTTATTGAAGCACAGAAAAAGGATACAGATCAGTGGGTGCATGTGACAACTATCAAGGCTCTTGACTATGTAGTAACAGAGCTGACTGAAAATGCTGAATACGTATTCCGCATCATGGCAGTGAATAGCTCTGGCAGAAGTGACCCACGTGAGAGTAGACCTGCTATTATCAAAGAACAAACTGCTGCACCTTCATTTGACCTGCGTGGAGTCTACCAACAGATAGTCATTGCCAAGGCTGGTGATAATGTTAAAGTGGAGATTCCTGTTCTGGGTCGCCCAAGGCCTGCAGTTTCATGGAAGAAGGTGGATCAAGACCATGACCTCAAACAGACACAGAGAATAAACACTGAAACAACATCAACCTCAACTATCATCAACATTGGTGAAATCAAGAGGAACGATGGAGGTCAGTACTCTATGACTGGGAAGAATATCATTGGAACAGTGACAGAGACCATTACTATCCAAGTGCATGATATTCCAGGCCCCCCCACTGGGCCAGTCAAGATTGAGGAAGTTTCTTGTGACTACATTCTGATGTCCTGGGAGGGCCCTGAAAACGATGGAGGCGTACCCATTAACAATTACATTGTTGAGATGAGGGAGACAACTGGCACATCTTGGATGGAGTTGGCAGCTACAGTCATCCGTACAACATTCAAGGCAGCTCGTCTCACAACTGGAATTCAGTACCAGTTCCGTGTCAAGGCCCAGAACAGGTATGGCATCGGCCCCTGTATAATCTCAGAGGCAGTGGTGGCAGCATATCCATTCGATGTACCAGGACAACCAGGTATTCCTCAAATTACTGCATTCAACAAGGATGCCATGACCCTCAGCTGGAATGAGCCATCCTCTGATGGAGGCAGCCCAATTATGGGATATCACATTGAACGAAAAGAGAAGAATAGTATCCTGTGGCAGGAAGTCAGCAAAGCTCTTGTAGTAGGAAACATTTTCAAATCAACTGGCCTGGTGGATGGAATCGCATATGAATACCGTGTTATCGCTGAAAACATAGCTGGCATGAGCAAAGCCAGCAAATCATCTGAAACAACATTTGCTTTGGATCCTGTTGACGCACCAGGCCAACCAGTGGCATTAAATGTAACAAGACATGAGGTGACTGTTCAATGGACAAAGCCTGAAGGGGACGGTGGATTCTCAATCACTGGGTACATAGTGGAGAGAAGAGAAATACCCGATGGACGTTGGCTCAAGGCCAATTTCAGCAATATCCTTGAGACAATATTCACTGTCAGTGGTCTCACAGAGGATTCTTCCTATGAATTCCGCATTTTTGCACGAAATTCAGCTGGAGCTGTCAGTAACCCATCTACACCTTCAGAGTCTGTCATATGCAGAGATGATATTGAAGAGCCAAAGATTGACGTTGATGCTGCCTTCAGCAATGGACTAGTAGTCAAAGCAGGAGATGTCTTTAAACTTGATGCCAGTGTCACAGGAAGACCACTGCCATTGATGGTATGGACCAAAGACGGCAAGGAACTTGAAGACACTGGAAAGTTAGAGATCAAATCAACCGACTTTGCTACAACCCTGGTCAACAAGGATTCTCTGAGAAGAGATGGAGGTGCTTTCACGTTAACTGCCAGTAATCCAGGTGGATTTGCAAAGTTTGTGTTCAACGTTAAAGTTCTCGACAGACCTGGACCCCCCGATGGCCCTCTTGCTGTTACAGATGTCACTTCAGAAAAGTGCATTCTTTCATGGCTGCCTCCTTCTCATGATGGTGGTGGTAAGATTGAGCACTACATTATTGAAAAACGTGAGACTAGCAGGCTGGCATGGACCAACGTTGCATTAGACTTACAAGTTAACAGATTCAAGGTCTTAAAGCTGCTAAAGGGTAATGAGTACATCTTCAGAGTGATGGCTGTCAATAAATATGGAATTGGAGAGCCTCTTGAGTCTGAACCAGTTGTCTGCACAAATCCATATGTTCCAGCTGATGCGCCACAAACTCCTGAAGTGACAACAATCACCAAGGACTCAATGGTTGTCTGTTGGGGACACCCAGAGAACGATGGTGGAAGCAATATCTCCAATTATGTAATTGAGAGAAGAGACAAAACAGGTCTGCGCTGGGTAAAATGCAACAAGAGAACTGTGTCTGACCTGAGATTCAAAGCGTCTGGCCTCACACCAGGACATGAGTATGAATTTAGAGTTATTGCAGAAACGTCTGCAGGACTTGGTGCGCCAAGTGCCTCAAGTCCATTCTACAAAGCTGTCGACACAATCTTCCAGCCTGGACCCCCTGGAAATCCAAGAGTATTGGATACAACAAAATCCTCCATTACACTTGCATGGAACAAGCCCGTATATGATGGTGGCTCTGACATTACCGGATATGCTGTGGAGACCTGCCTCCCAGAAGAGGATGAATGGACCATTGTCACTCCTAAGAAGGGCCTTGCAGCGACCTCATTTACGATCACTAACTTGAAAGAGAATCAAGAATACAAAATAAACATTGCAGCTGTTAATTGTGAGGGTATTGGAGAGCCAGTAACAGTGCCTGGATCGCCCAAAGCAGAAGACAGGCTCGTTGCACCTGAGATTGATCTTGGTGCAGAACTCCGCAAAGTGGTCTGCATCAGGGCTTGCAGCACATTGAGGTTGTTTGTGCCTCTCAAGGGACGACCAGCACCTGATGTGAAGTGGTCCAGAGAAAATGGAGAGCATCTGACGAAGGCAATCATTGATACCACCTCATCGTTTACCTCTGTTCTCATTGAGAATGTGGACAGATTTGATGGTGGAAAGTATTTGTTGACAGTTGAAAACAGCTCAGGCAGCAAAACAGCATACGTGAATGTCCGAGTTCTGGATACACCTGGAGCACCACAGAACCTTCTCATCAAAGAGATCACCAGAGACTCTGTGTCTCTTTTGTGGGATGCACCATTAATTGATGGAGGCTCCAGAGTCCGTAATTACATTGTGGAGAAACGTGAGTCTGCCAGGAAAGCATACTCAACAGTTTGCGCTAGCTGCCACAAATCCAGCTGGAAAATTGGTGATCTGGAAGAGGGAAAGAACTACTTCTTCAGAATTCTGGCTGAGAATGAATATGGTGTAGGCCTCCCAGCAGAGACAATTGAGTCGATCAAAGTGTCAGAGAAGCCACTTCCACCGGGCAAAGTTACTCTCGGCGATGTCACAGGCCATAGTGTTACTCTTTCTTGGGAAAAACCAGACCATGATGGAGGAAGCAGAATTTCAGGATACATTGTTGAGATGCAGGGCAAAGGAAGTGAGAAGTGGACACAGTGTATGGTTGTTAAAGTCACTGAGGCCACTGTTGCTGGACTGACACAGGGTGAAGAATACTTGTTCCGTGTCTCTGCAGCTAATGAGAAGGGAGTTAGTGATCCTCGTCAGCTCAGCGTACCTGTAGTAGCCAAAGACCTTATTATTGTTCCCACATTCAAGCTGTTGTTCTCCACTTATAGTGTGTTGGCAGGTGATGACCTGAAGATTGATGTGCCTTATTCGGCTTGTCCCAAAGCAACTGTGGCATGGCTCAAAGAAGGTGTTGCACTCAAAGAAACAACTAGAGTAAATGCGGAAACCACTGATAATCACCTTTATTTAGTTATCAAGGAGGCCAGCAGAGAAGATGTGGGCAATTATACAATCAAACTTTCAAACACAGCTGGCGAGGCAACAACAGACATTGGAGTAGTTGTTCTTGATAAGCCTGGGCCACCAACAGGCCCCATTAAGTTAGATGAGGTCACAGCTGACAGCGTTATTCTAACCTGGCAGCCACCAGAGTATGATGGTGGATGCACCATTAATAACTATATTGTGGAAAAGAGAGACACATCTACCACAAACTGGCAGATTGTGTCAGCAACAGTTGCAAGAACCACCATCAAGGCTGCCCGCCTTAAGACTGGATGTGAATATCAGTTCAGGATTGCTGCTGAGAACAGATATGGAAAGAGCTCTCTGCTCCTCTCAGAGACTATCTTTGCTCAGTATCCATTTGACCTTCCAAGCGCCCCCGGCACCCCAATTGTAGTGACTTCTACTAAAGAGAACATGGTCATTGAATGGACTAAGCCTGGTAGTGATGGTGGAAGCAAGATCTTGGGATATCACCTTGAGAACAAAGAAAGGAACAGTATCCTTTGGACGAAACAAAATAAGCAACTAATCCCAGAGACAAGGTTCAAAGTTGTTGGTCTTGAAGAGGGTATTGAATATGAGTTTAGAGTTTATGCTGAGAATATTGTTGGAATTGGAAAACCCAGCAAGCTGTCAGAGATTCAAGTGGCAAGAGATCCATGCGACAGTCCAGGAAGACCTGAGGCTGTCATTGTCACAAGAAATCAAGTCACTCTCAAATGGACAAAACCTGAATCTGATGGTGGAAGCAAAGTGACTGGATATCTTGTTGAAAAGAAAGAGCTTCCTGAGGGTCGCTGGATGAAGGCCAGTTTCGCCAATGTTATGGAAACTAAGTTTGTTGTAACTGGTTTAGTTGAGGAGCAAGTGTATGACTTCCGTGTCATTGCCAGAAATGCTGCTGGGGTCTCTAGCAAACCCTCTGAGAGCACAGGTGCCATCACAGCAAAGGATGAGGTGGATCCTCCCAAAATAGACATTGATGCTAAATTTTCACAGACAGTTGTCGTCAATGCAGGAGAAGCCTTCCAGCTCGATGCAAATATTCATGGCAAACCAGTTCCTTCTGTCCACTGGATGAAGGGTGGCGTGGAAATAACAAATGCAGCTCGTCTTGACATAAAGAACACTGAATTTACAGCTAATTTGAGTGTTAAAGAAGCAATCCGTGTTGATGGAGGTCAGTATGTGCTTTTACTGAGAAATGTTGGTGGAGAGAAATCTGTCAACATCAATGTCAAAGTTCTAGACAGACCTGGTCCCCCCGAGGGCCCTATCTCTATCTACGGTGTCACAAGTGAAAAGTGCTGCATTTCCTGGAAACCACCCCAAGAAGATGGAGGCAGTGATGTTTCTCATTACATTGTTGAGAGGAGAGAGACAAGCAGATTGGTCTGGACTGTAGTTGAATCCAAAGTACAAACCCAAAGTTTGAAGATCCTCAAACTTGTTCCTGGTAATGAATACATCTTTAGAGTCATTCCTGTGAACAAATATGGAATTGGTGAACCTCTCGAGTCTGAGGCAGTGATTTCCAGAAATCAATTTGTAGCACCGGGCCCTCCAACTGAGGTTGACGTCTCTACCATAACTAAAGTTTCAATGGTAATAACCTGGGAAAGGCCCACAGAGGATGGTGGCAATCCCATCAGTGGATACGTTGTTGAAAAACGAGACAAAGAAGGTGTTAGATGGACAAGATGCAACAAGCGCACAGTGTGTGAGTTGCGCTTCAGAGTAACTGGTCTCATTGAAAATCACAGTTATGAATACAAAGTTTCTGCTGAAAATGCTGCTGGAATTGGAACACCAAGTGCACCAACAATGTACTACAAGGCTCTGGATCCGATCTTTAAACCAGGGCCTCCAAATACTCCCAAGGTAACAGACACATACAGGACATCTGTGTCTCTGTCCTGGGGCAAGCCTATTTATGATGGCGATTGTGAGATTCAAGGATACATCGTTGAGTCCCGCGATGTAGCATCTGATGAATGGGTAATGTCTACTCCCCCAACTGGCATCAAGGGGTACAAATATACTGTAACCAAACTTCTGGAGAAGCATGAGTACCAGTTCAGAGTATGTGCCATCAACAAATGTGGTGTTGGGGAGCAGGCAGATTTCCCAGGAAAAATCTTTCTGGAGACAAAACTGGAGGCACCAGATCTAGATCTTGACGCTGATAACCGAAAGATGATCAACATCAGAGCGGCAAGCACTCTCAGACTTTTTGTTCCAGTTAAGGGACGCCCACCTCCTGAACTCAAGTGGGGCAAGGCTGATGGGGAAATAAAGGAAACAGCCCAGATTGACAATACAATTTCCTATGCCTCACTCATGATTGAAAATGTTGATAGGTTTGATAGCGGCAAGTACACTCTTACTGCAGAGAATGCAAGTGGAGTAAAGTCTGTCTTCCTTAGTGTCAGAGTTCTGGATTCACCTAGTGCACCTGCCAATTTCACTGTGAAGGAGATTACTAAAAGCTCTGTAACTCTAACCTGGGAACCCCCAACACTGGATGGTGGCTCAAAGATCAAGCACTACATTGTAGAAAAACGAGAGAGCACAAGGAAAGTGTATTCCCCTGTCACCACTTGTAACAGGATGTCATGGACGGTTGAACCACTTCCAGAGGGTGGTATCTATTTCTTCAGAGTCCTGGCAGAGAACGAATGGGGCGTTGGTTTGCCTGCAGAGACCCCTGAGCCATTGAAAATCTCAGAAGTGCCTCAACCCCCTGGTAAAATGAGTGTTGTTGATGTCACACGCAACAGTGTCGCCTTACGCTGGGAGAAACCCAATCACGATGGAGGCAGCAGAATCAGCTTTTACGAGATTGAAATGCAGGCCAAGGGCAGTGAGACATGGACTGTTTGTGCTGAGGTAAAATCACTTGAAACTAATGTAACTAATCTGGCTCAAGGGGAGGAGTACACATTTAGGGTCAGTGCTGTCAATTCCAAGGGCAAGAGTGACCCAAGACTGTTGGCCAATCCAGTGGTGGCTAAGGACCTTGCTATTGAGCCTGCTATTAGACCTAAAATAAGCAACTATAGTGTACAGGTTGGGTATGACCTGAAGATTGAAGTGCCTATTGCTGGTCACCCTAAACCCGTTATTACATGGACAAAAGATGGTGGCGCCTTGAAACAAACCACAAGAGTTAATGTCATTGACAGTGCACACCAGACAACTCTCTCCATTAAAGAGGCAACACGGGAGGATGGTGGTATGTATGGCATTAATGTGGCTAATGCTCTTGGAAAGAAAGATGCAACCATTGAAGTTATCACCCTTGATAAACCTGGGCCGCCTACAGGCCCAATCAAGCTGGAAGAAGTCTGTGCGGAAAGCATCACACTTGTCTGGGAACCTCCAACATACACAGGTGGCTGTCCGATTTCAAATTATGTTGTTGAGAAGAGAGATACAACCACAACAAACTGGGTTGTAGTTTCTGCCACTGTAGCCAGAACTACATTGAAAGTTTCCAATTTGAAAACTGGTGCTGAATACCAATTCAGGATCTGTGCTGAAAACAGATATGGCAAGAGCTATGCCATTGACTCAGAGCCGGTCCTTGCCCAGTATCCCTTCAACGAGCCAGGTCCAACAGGCACACCCTTCATATCCTCCTACACTAAGGATTACATGGTTGTGGAATGGCACAAACCCTTATCTGACGGAGGCAGTGTTATTCTCGGCTACCACCTTGAGAGAAAAGAAAAGAACAGCATCCTCTGGACAAAGATCAATAAATCTCTGATCCAAGATACAAGATACAAATCTACACCTTTGGAGGAGGGAATTGAGTACGAGTACAGAGTGGCTGCAGAGAATATTGTTGGCATTGGCAAATGTAGCAAACTCTCTGAGGGGTGTGTGGCACGTGACCCCTGTGATCCTCCGGGCACACCAGAAGCTATCATTGTAACCAGGCACTCCGTCAAACTGAGATGGACTCGGCCACAGTATGATGGTGGCAGTCTGATCACTGGATATGTTGTTGAGAAACGCGATCTCCCAGAAGGAAGGTGGATGAAGGCTAGTTTCACAAATGTCCTTGAAACAGAATTTACAGTTCTTGGCTTGACTGAAGACTGTATGTATGATTTCAGAATCATTGCTAGGAATGGAGCTGGAGCTATCAGTAAGCCCTCTGAGAGCACTGGTTCCATCACAGCAATAGATGAGGTTGAGACACCAAAATGTGAAGTTGATTCCATGTACAACCAAGTAATTGTTGTCAATGCTGGGGAAACATTTACACTTGAAGCAAATGTACAAGGAAAGCCCATACCCACTGCTCAGTGGTTCAAGAGTGATGCTGAAGTCGAAAACTCCGCAAGATTGGAGATCAAGAACACTGATTTCAAGGCAGTGGTTGTTGTTAAGGATGCTATTAGAGTAGATGGTGGCCAATACACATTGCTTCTGACAAATGTCGCTGGTACAAAATCAGTATCATTCAATGTGAAAGTGCTGGACAGACCAGGACCCTCTGAAGGACCCCTTACCATTGGCAATGTCACATGTGAGAAATGTTCTCTTTCTTGGCTTCCACCCAGACACGATGGTGGTGCTAATATTTCCCATTATGTCATTCAAAAGAGAGAGACCAGTCGTTTGGCTTGGACTTTGGTTTCTGGTGATTGCGGAGCAACAATGTTTAAAGTCACCAAGCTTCTTAAAGGAAATGAATACATCTTCCGTGTCATGGCAGTCAACAAGTTTGGAGATGGTGAACCTCTGGAGTCAGCCCCAGTCATAATGAGAAATCAATTTGTTGCTCCTGGTGCTCCTCAAGAGCTGGAGATCACCAATGTTGCTCGAGATTCCATGACTGTGTGCTGGACCCGCCCAGAGGCGGATGGAGGAAGCGAAATTGCTGGCTACATTGTAGAGAAGAGAGACAGAGCAGGAGTCAGATGGACTAAATGCAACAAACGCAGGGTTACAGATCTCCGTTTCAGAGTAACTGGTCTGACAGAGGATCATGAGTATGAATTCAGACTCTCAGCGGAAAATGCTGCAGGGGTTGGCCAACCAAGTCCAGCCCTTCCTTATACTAAAGCCTGTGATCCAACATTTGAACCCGGCCCCCCCACTAACGCCCATGCAGTTGACACTACAAAGAACTCCATATCACTTGCCTGGGGCAGGCCCATCTATGATGGTGGTTGTGATATTCAGGGTTATGCTGTGGAGATATGTAAAGCTGATGAGGAGGAATGGACTATATGCACACCACCAACTGGATTGAATGCAACTAAATTTGAAATTACCAAACTTATTGAACATCAGGAGTATAAAATACGAGTATGTGCCATAAATAAGTTAGGTGTGGGTGAGCCTGCAGAGGTTCTAGGAACAGTAAAACCAGCTGATACAATGGTTCCCCCAGAGATTGAGCTGGATTCAGAGTTGAGGAAAGGAGTCGTTGTACGTGCAGGAGGATCGATGAGAATAAATATTCCATTCAGAGGACGCCCTGTGCCAGAAATTAATTGGTCTAAGGATGAGGGTGACCTACCTAGTAAAACTCAAATTGAGAGGGGTGCAGATTACACACAATTGTCAATTGATATTTGTGACAGAAACGATGCAGGAAAATACACTCTGGCCCTGGAAAACAGCGCTGGTTCAAAATCTGCTTTTGTCTCTGTGAGAGTGCTTGACACACCAGGAGCGCCTCTGAACTTTACAGTAAAAGAAATCAAGAGGGAATCTGTCATTCTCACTTGGGAGGCCCCACTAATTGATGGTGGATCAAGGATTAAGAACTATATTGTGGATAAGCGTGAATCAACCAGGAAAGCCTACTCCAATGTCAATAACAAGTGCACAAAGACCAGTTTCCGTGTGGGAGGTCTCACTGAGGGAGGTATCTACTACTTTAGGGTCATGGCTGAGAATGAGTTTGGAGTTGGTCTGCCAGTTGAAACAGTGGATGCAGTGAAGACGTCAGAGGCACCTCTGCCTGTGGGAAAGATCACTCTAACTGATGTAACCAAGACCACTGCTTCCTTCTTATGGGAGAAACCAGACCATGATGGTGGCAGCCGAATCATAGGATACTACATTGAGATGCAGCCCAGTGGATCAGAAGAATGGGTGGTAGCGGCAACCACAAAGGCTTGTGAAGGAACCGTCACAGGCCTCAGTTCAGGGCAGGAATACCTCTTCAGAGTGTCTGCCTTCAACGACAAGGGAAAGAGTGATACCAGGCCACTATCGGCCCCTGTTACAGCCAAAGATGTTACTATTGAGCCCCAGTTCAAAATGGCCACCAACACATACAGTGTGCAATGTGGGGAAGATCTGAAGATAGAAATACCCGTAATAGGTCGCCCTGCACCAAAGATAGTATGGGCTAAGGATAAACACGCAATTAAAGAGACAACCAGACTGAATATTTTAAGCACAGCATCAGCAACATCTCTTCGTATCAAAGAGTCTAACAAAGAGGATTCCGGCAAGTACTCCATCACAGCAACCAGCAGTGCTGGTACAGCCAAAGCAAACATTTCTATTGTTATTCTTGATAAACCAGGTCCACCCAAAGGGCCTGTGAATATTGATGAAGTTAGCTCTAACTTTGTAACATTGTCCTGGGAAACACCCGAGTACACTGGAGGTTGTCAGATCAACAATTATGTTGTTGAGAAGCGTGACACCACAACCACAGCATGGCAGATAGTGTCTGCCACTGTGGCAAGAACAACCATCAAAGTTTCTAGACTGAAGACTGGTGTTGAATATCAGTTCAGAGTGTCTGCGGAGAACAGATATGGAAAGAGTCCATCATTGGATTCTGCAACTGTCGTTGCTCAGTATCCTTTCAGTGAGCCGGCTGCACCTGGTACTCCATTTGTCTCATCAGTTACAAAAGACTACATGGTTGTGGAGTGGAAACCACCAGCCAACGACGGTGGTAGTCCTATCTTGGGCTACCACTTTGAACGCAAAGAGAAAAACAGTCTCCTCTGGACAAAGTTGAACACACTTCTTATCCCTGATGCTCGATTTAAAACATCTGAACTTGAGGAGGGCATTGAATATGAATTTAGAGTATGTGCTGAAAATATTGCTGGCTTGAGTCCATCTAGCAAGGTTTCAGAAAGCTGTGTGGCTAGAGATCCCTGTGACCCACCTGGCACCCCTGAGGCTATTGTCATCACCAGGAACCATGTCACCCTGCAGTGGACAAGGCCCCAGTATGACGGTGGAAGCTCCATAACAGGCTATATTGTTGAGAAGAAAACGCTTCCTGACAACCGTTGGATGAAGGCTAGCTTCACAAACATAATTGAAAAACAGTTCACTTACTCTGGCTTGACTGAGGACAATGTGTATGAGTTCAGAATTGTTGCTAGGAATGCAGCTGGTATTTTCAGCGCGCCTTCTGAGAGCACTGGAGAGATTACTGCTAAAGATGAAATTGAAGCCCCAGATGCAACAATGGATCCTAAATTCAAGGATGTAACTATTGTTCGTGCGAGTGAGACGTTCATTATTGATGCTGATTACACTGGAAAACCTCTGCCTGATATAATGTGGCTGAAGGATGGAAAAGAGATAGACGATACTACCCCAAGAATGGAAGTCAAAACAAGCCTCACACGTACTGTGCTGACAGTTAAGGACTGCATCAGGGTAGATGGTGGACACTTTGTCTTGAGCCTCACCAATGTTGGTGGGAAAAAGTTGATACCAGTTACTGTTAAAGTACTGGATAGGCCTGGTCCTCCCGAGGGCCCTCTGAAAGTAACTGGTGTCACTGCAGAGAAATGCTATCTAAATTGGAGTCACCCCTTACATGATGGTGGTGCAAGTGCTTCTCATTACATCATTGAGAAGAGAGAAACCAGCCGACTTTCATGGACAGTAGTTGAACCCCAAATCCAAGCTGTCAGCTACAAAGTAACCAAACTCCTGCCTGGCAATGAATACATTTTCAGAGTCACTGCAGTGAATAAGTATGGCATTGGAGAGCCTCTGGAATCTGACCCTGTAATTGCACGCAATCCTTTCAAGGCACCCAGTGCTCCCTCCACACCAGAGCCAAGCTATGTAACACGTGACTCAATTGTGCTTGTTTGGGAACGCCCAGAGGATAATGGTGGTTCGGAGATTGATGGCTATGTCTTGGAGAAACGTGACAAACAGGGAGTTAGATGGACTAAATGCAACAAGAAGAGACTAAATGACCTTCGGTTTAGAGTCACCGGACTCACAGAAGGCCACTCTTATGAGTTTAGAGTATCAGCTGAGAATGCAGGTGGTGTAGGGGTACCAAGTAAAATAACAGAGTACATCACTGCCTGTGATGCCACATATCCACCTGGTCCTCCTAACAACCCCAAAGTGACAGACACCTCTAGTACCAGTGTGTCGCTCTCGTGGTCTAGGCCTATCTATGACGGTGGAGCAGTCATCACCGGATACGTAGTGGAGGTGAAAGAGGCGTCGGAAGAAGATGAATGGCTTGTGAGCACACCACACACTGGTGTTCAAGCCACACATTTCACAGTGAAAAAACTAAAGGAAAATGCTGAATATAATTTCCGCATCTGTGCTGTTAACATTGAGGGAGTTGGAGAGCATTTGGACTTGCCAGAAACTGTAATTGCAGCTGAAAGACTTGATCCCCCTGAGATTGAGTTGGATGCTGACCTAAGGAAAATGGTTTCAGTTCGTGCCAGTGCAACCCTCCGTCTTTTTGTCCCAATCAAAGGAAAACCTGAGCCTGAGGTCAAATGGTCAAAGGCTGAGGGAGCTCTCAGTGAGCAAGCCCAAATAGAGGTGACCAGCTCTTACACAATGCTCGTCATTGATAATGTCAACAGATCCCACACAGGCAAGTATGTGTTGACCCTGGAAAACATCAAAGGTTCAAAGTCAGCATTCATTAATGTCAGAGTGTTGGACTCACCTAGTGCACCTACCAACTTTGTGGTCAAGGATGTGAAGAGAGACTCTGTTGCCCTCTCCTGGGAACCCCCACTCATTGATGGTGGAGTCAAGATCTCACATTACATTGTGGAAAAGAGGGAAACTGCTAGATTGGCATTTACATGTGTTTCTAACAACTGCGTAAGAAATTCATATAAGATTGATGACCTTGTAGAGGGGGGGTGTCTACTTCTTCCGTGTTCTGGCCGTCAATGAGCTGGGTGTAGGACTGCCTGTTGAAACAGCTGAGCCTATTAAGGTTTCTCAGGCCCCTTTGCCTCCTGGCAGAATTACTCTAGTAGATGTAACTCGCCACACTGTGAGTCTTTCATGGGATAAACCTGACCATGATGGTGGCAGCAAGATCCAATGCTACATCGTAGAGATGCAACTTAAAGGTGAAGATAAATGGACTGTGTGCACTGAGATGAAAGCACTGGAGGCAACTGTCGAAGGCCTCACCTCAGGAGACGAATACTCATTTAGGGTCATTGCTGTAAATGACAAGGGAAGGAGTGATCCCAAACCCCTAGCAACACCTGTTGTGGTGAAGGACATTACAATCGAACCAGTGATTAACCTGTTATTCAACACATACAGTGTTAAGGCAGGAGATGACCTGAAGATTGATGTTCCATTTAGAGGCAGACCTGATCCTGAAGTTTCATGGAAAAAAGACAAACTACCTTTGAAGCAGACCACCAGGGTGAATGTTTTGACATCTAAAACGTCATCCAAGATGACTATCAAAGATGCAACCCGGGAAGATTTAGGAAATTATGAGATCACTTTAACCAACTCAATTGGCAAAAAATCTGCCAGAATAACTGTTATAATCTTGGACAAACCTGGCCCACCAAGTGGAATAAAGGTAGACGAAGTTAGCGCTGACTTTATTTTACTTTCATGGGAGGCTCCGACCTACGATGGTGGATGTCAAATTAATAACTACGTTGTGCAGAAGAGAGACACAACCTCCACAACATGGCAGATTGTCTCAGCTACAGTTGCCAGAACATCAATTAAGGTCTGTCGCTTGACACAGGGCACTGAATATCAGTTCCGTATCGCAGCAGAGAATCGCTTTGGTAAGAGCCAAGCCATTGATTCTGCAGCTATAGTGGCCCAGTATCCATTTGAGCCACCTGGCCCTCCATTAAACATTCATGTTCCCCATGCCACAAAGTCTGGCATGCTGGTTGAGTGGAATAAACCAGCCAGTGATGGTGGAAGTCCCATAATTGGTTATCACCTTGAGTGTAAAGACCAAAGCAGTATGCTGTGGACCAAGATCAACAGAGGTCTCATTGCGGAAAATCAGTTCAAAGCGACAGGCATTGAGGAAGGCCTGTTGTATCAGTTCCGTGTATATGCTGAGAATATTGCCGGAATCGGACCCAGCACAAAGCCATCAGAGCCTGTAGCGGCAAGAGACCCATGTAATCCTCCATGCAACCTCACAGTAACCGATATTACCAGAACATCAGTATCGCTTTCATGGGAAAGGCCAGAGTTTGACGGTGGAGCGAAGATTACAGGTTACATTGTTGAGCGCAAAGAGCTTCCTGATGGTCGTTGGCTGAAGTGCAATTTTGCTAATCTCCAAGAGACATACTTTGATGTTACTGGCTTGACGGAGGATGTGCAATATGACTTCCATGTCATTGCCAAGAATGCAGCTGAGCTCCTTAGTGTACCATCAGAGTGCACAGGGGCAGTCACTGTCAAAGATGAAGTGGATCCCCCCACTATCATCCTTGATGACAAATATAGACAATTGGTGGTCGTCAAAGCTGGAGAGATTTTGAGTATTGACTCAGATCTCACTGGCCGTCCACATCCTGTTGTGTCATGGACAAAGGATGGAAAAGAGATTGATGCCAAAGCAAGAGTGGAAATTACATCCACAAACACCCACACCACATTACTTGTCAGAGATAGCATCAGAAGAGACTCTGGGCAATACGTTTTGACTCTGCAGAATGTTGCTGGAACCAGGTCCATGGCTGTGAATTGCAAAGTTTTGGACCGCCCTGGGCCTTCATCTGGACCTTTGGCAGTGTCCAACCTCACAGCTGAAAAATGTACCATTACCTGGGGACCACCACAAGAAAACGGTGGGCGCTGAAATCATCCATTACATTGTTGAGAAACGTGAAACCAGTCGCCTAGCTTGGACTTTAGTATATGCTGACATGAAGGCCACAACATGCAAGGTCACTAAACTGCTGAGAGGAAATGAGTACATTTTCAGAGTGAGGGGAGTAAATAAGTATGGTGATGGTGAGGCCCTGGAGAGTGATCCCGTTACAGCTAGGGATCCCTTCACCGTCCCTGTCGCACCAGCTGATGTCCAGGTGACCAGTGTGACAGGCAACGCGATGACCATCTGCTGGGAGAGGCCTGTCTCTGATGGAGGAAGCAGCATCTATGGTTATGTGATTGAAAAACGAGAGAAGACTGGACTTCGTTGGGTGCGTGTGAACAAAAAGCCTGTTTATGACCTTAGGGTCAAAGCATCCAACCTGCGTGAGGGGAGTGAATATGAGTACAGAGTCTATGCTGAAAACGCAGCAGGACTAAGTGCCTCAAGCATACCGTGCCCACTGACCAAAGCAGAGGACCCACTGTTCCTGCCATCCCCACCAGCTAAACCCAAGGTGATCGACTCAACCAAGTCTACTGTCACTCTGACATGGAACAAGCCCCTGTTTGATGGTGGTGCTGCCGTGACAGGTTACCGTGTTGAATACAGGAATACCTATGAAGAGGACTGGAATGTTGGTGTTCAGAACACAAAGAACACTGAATTCACAGTTGTGAAGCTTATACCTGGAGCAGAGTATGAGTTTGTTGTTAAATCCATAAACAAGATTGGGCTCAGTGAACCCAGCCCTCCCACAGATCCTCAGGTAGCAAAGGAAAGAGAGGACGAGCCACTATTCGACATCAGCAATGAGATGCGGAAGACACTTATTGTCAAGGATGGCAGTTCATTCACCATGAAGGTACCATTCAAGGGGAAGCCGGTTCCTAATGTCATGTGGAACAAGGCAGATGTGGACCTAAGAGTGAGGGCAAGCATCGATACTACAGATACATTCACATCTATTACAGTGGAAAAAGCAACTCGTGATGACTCTGGAAAATACACAGTGACATTGCAGAACACCGCTGGAACAGCCACACTGACACTGAATGTTAGGGTTCTGGACTCCCCTGGCCCACCATCTCATGTTGAGATCAAGGAGGTTACCAAGACATCTGCAACAGTCACCTGGGACACCCCCGAGAATGAGGGTGGTGGAGCTGTCAAGAACTACCTTGTTGACCTGCGTGAGGCAAGTAAAAAGGGATGGACCAGAATCACAGATACATGCCACCGACTGACTTACAAGCTGTCAGACCTTGTAGAGGGAGGCGTCTACTACTTCAGAATCACTGGTGAAAATGAATATGGAATTGGTGTACCCACTGAGACTAAAGAGGGAACCAAGATTACAGGTATAGTACATTTATCCGAATTGGATCTAATGATCAATTGACTAAAATGCCAAATTAATTGGGATTAAAGTCACAATATTTATTATGTTCAACCTTTCATCCTTTTTTCAGAAAAACCAAGTCCACCACCTAGTATGGGTGTCACTGATGTCACCAAGGACAGTGTGTCACTGTTGTGGAGCAAGCCAGAGCAAGATGGTGGCAGCAGAATCACCAGTTACCAGGTGGAAGCTCTGGAAAAGGGGGAGACAAAATGGGTGACATGTGGCGTGACCAAAACTACCCACCTTGTTGTCTCTGGCCTGAGGGAGAACGCTGAATACTTTTTCAGAGTCCGTGCTGAGAACCATGCTGGATTCAGTGAATCCAAGGACATGACTCTGCCTGTGATGGTTAAAGATCAGTTTGGTAAGTTTAAATAACATTTCAAATGTTTTTATTTGTACAAATGAGATTATGTACTAAACATTTATAAACCATGCTCTAACTGCATGTTGTGCACTTGTTCTTTTCACAGAATCACCTGAATTAATCATGAAGAACATCCCTCATAATACTGTCTACGTTAGAGCTGGATCCAACTTGAAGGTTGAGGTCCCCATGACTGGCAAACCTCTGCCCAAGGTGTCTCTGTCTAAGGACAATGTGGTTCTGAAGTCCACAATGAGGTTCAACTCTGAGATCACCCCTGATAATATTAAAATCACACTCCGTGACAGTATTGCTGGAGACTCTGGAAGATATGACATTACTGCCTCCAATGCCAGTGGTACCACCAAATCTTTTGTCAACATTGTGGTCCTGGATAGACCCAGTGCCCCAGTTGGACCAGTTGAGATGTATGATGTCACAGAAGACAGCGTGAGCCTGAAGTGGCTACCTCCCTTATACGACGGTGGCAGCCCCATCACCAACTACATCCTCCTCAAACGACAGACAACCACAGCAAACTGGACCGAGGTCTCCTCCGCTTTAGCAAGATGTACCATGAAGATCATGAAGCTCACTACCGGAAAGGAGTACCAGTTCAGAATAAAGGCTGAAAATCGCTATGGAACTAGCGAGCACATTGACTCTCCAACTGTCACTGTGAGCCTACCTTACAGTAAGTTTCCTATGTTATCAAGCACATTTTAAGACTGCAGCTAACCATGCTTGAGTGAATTATGTTATTAATGGCCTTTTCTGTGATTTTTTTAGCCATCCCCGATGCTCCAGCTGCACCAGTGGTGACAGGGGTTACCAGGGAGAGTATCACAGTGACCTGGAAGGAGCCTGCCTCTGATGGAGGCAGCCACGTCTTTGGCTACCACCTGCAGATGAAGGACAGAAACAGCATTATGTGGCAGAAAGTCAACAAGACTGTTATCCGTGCCTGTCACTACAAAGTGATAAATATCGACCCGGGTCTCATCTATGAATTCAAAATAGCTGCTGAAAATGCAGCTGGATTGAGTGCCGTCAGCAAGATATCTGACGCAGTACTGGCCATCGATGCCTGTGGTGAGTGTTAAAACGTTGTTACCCGTGGTCTATTTACATATTTGTTCTGATCCTTATTTGACACACACACACACACCTTCACAATTACTTAAATGTGTTTGTTTTTTGTGTTTTTTAGAGCCTCCAATCAATGTCCGCATTACTGATATCACCAAGAATACCATCACCCTGGCATGGCAGAAGCCTTCTGATGCTGGCAGCAAGATCACAGGCTACATCATTGAGAAGAGAGACGATCCAAAGGGAAGATGGACAAAGGCTCATCTGACCAACATCTCAAATAAACATTACACTGTGACAGGCTTAACTCAGGATGAATCTTATGAGTTTAGAGTAATGGCAAAGAACGCTGTTGGATCAGTCAGCAACCCATCCATCATTGCAGGTCCAGCCACTTGTGTGGACACATTCGGTAGGTTGTATTGTATTGTATTGTATTGCATTCTATTGCATTCTATTGCATTCTGTTGCATATGTAACTACATTCGAATTCATTATGTTGTTGATTTCTTGCAGGTGCACCTGAGATTGAAATCCCCCAGGAGTATATGGAAGTAGTGAAACACAAGGCTGGATCTATTGTCGAACTTACATTTGGTATCATAGCTAAGCCGGCACCTACCATTGAGTGGTTTAAGGATGGAAAGGAGGTGAAGTCAGGGGCTCAGCAGACAATCACCCATACTTCTGACTCTACAAGTATCATCATCAGGGACACCACCCGTCTCAACACAGGAGCATATGAGATCAAGGTCAAGAATTCTCTGGGCTCAGCCTTTGCCTCTGTCAGACTGCAAATTCTTGGTATGTCTTACTTTTTCATTTTTATACACTGAAACAGATGTTTCTGTATCTAAATCTACATATAATTTGTATATTCACGTGCCCATACAGTATCATGAGACAATACATTTGGATTTATTCTGATTAAACTAAGACAGAGATTTCGATTTGTTTTGACATCATCAGATAAGCCTGGACCTCCTGCTGGAGAGATTCAGTTCAAGAAGGTCACAGCTGATAATGTCACCATCATGTGGGCCGCACCTGATGACGAGGGTGGAGCCTTAGTTACTCACTACATCATAGAGAAGCGTGAGACCAGTAGGATTATGTGGTCCATCATATCTGAGAAACTGGAAGAATGTATTGTCAATGTCCAGAGATTGATCCAAGGCAACGAGTACATATTCAGAGTCAGAGGCATCAACAAATATGGAATTGGTGATCCGCTGGAGTCTGAGCCAGTGGTTGCCAAGAATGCTTTTGGTAAGGAAAAAGAACAGCAATATACAACGCTATTAAATGGTTGCCAGTTATAAGATATCAATAAATTCACTGCTGAATATGCTTCTCCACAGTTCCTCCCAGCGAGCCCTCCAAGCCCACTGTCAGTATGATTACCAAATCCACAATGACAGTGATCTGGGAGAGGCCTGCTCTTGATGGAGGAAGTGACCTTGATGGCTACTACCTGGAGAAGCGTGAAAAGAAGAGCCTGCAGTGGTTTAAGGTGGTCAAAGACACCATCCGTGACACCAGGCAAAAAGTCACCAATCTTACAGAAGGAAATGAATATCAATATCGTGTCTGTGCCATCAACAAGGCTGGAGCTGGAAAATACTCAGTGGGTTCTGAACTCTACAAGGCCTATGATCCCATTGGTATGTAAACTCTAAATAGTCATATTGTATAGTAGCAGTAATTCATATTTGTTCTAATTGATGTTGATCATGTCCTTCATTCATTATCCTCTTGCTCATTGCAGATCCACCAAGTGAGCCAACTAAACTAACAGTGGTTGACTCCACTAAAACCTCCATCACCCTGGGTTGGGTGAAGCCTGTGTATGACGGAGGCAGTGAGATCACCAGCTATATTGTAGAGCAGATGAACACAGAGGACAGGGAATGGGTTGTGATCAGTTGTAACGGTGAAGTACGGACAACAGAGTTTGTTGCGTCACATCTGAAACCAGGAACCTACTACTTCTTCCGTGTCTCTGCTGTCAATTGTCTTGGGAAAGGAGAAGACATTCAGACGTACCAGCCTGTACAACCCAAAGATATTCTTGGTTTGTATTTGTAGATTTACACTTTCAGTACATTAACATTTTAAATCTAAATATTGGTGAAACATCCCTCTTTCCGTATATTTTAACAACTATTGGAACATTCTCTCCAACAGAGGAAGCAGACCTTGACTTGGATGTTTCCATGACCACCCAGTACACAGCTAAAGCAGGAAGAGATGTGGAGATTAGGATCCCTCTGAAGGGCAGACCAGCTCCTAATGTCACCTGGAGGAAGGGAGACAAAAACCTTGCCAGTGATGCCAGATACACTATCAGCAACACAGAGTATTCAACCCTTCTCGTAATTCCTAAGATCACACGCGATGACTGCGGCAAATATCTACTGGAAATTGAGAATGGTGTTGGTTATCCCAAGATCATCACTGTGTCTGTGAAGGTGCTTGACACACCATCCACATGCCAAAAGCTGATTATCAAGAATGTCACCAGAAGCAAACTCACTCTCAGCTGGGAAGCTCCTCTGATAGACGGTGGTTCCCCTGTTACCAAATACATTGTTGAGAAGAAAGCTTCCACCATGAAGGCATACACTGTTGTGACAACAGAGTGCACTAATACAACATACAAAATGGAAGGTCTGTCTGAGGAGATTGCCTACTTCTTCCGTGTGTCTGCTGAGAACGAGCATGGAGTTGGTGACACATGTGAGACTACAGAGCCTGTCAGAGCAACCGAGACCCCCGGTCCAGTAAAGGAGTTGGTCATGACAGACTCTACCAAGACATCTGTGATGCTGAAGTGGACTAAGCCTGATCATGATGGTGGCAGCCACATCTCAGACTATATTATTGAGAAGAAGCTAATGGAAGAGACCACATGGACCCTGGGTGGAACATGCAAGCGTTGCACATATGAAGTTCCAAACCTTAAGGAGAATGCTGTGATGGACTTCAGAGTATTCTCCAAAAATGAGAAAGGAAACAGCGACTTCTCCCTGATTGGACCTATCACAGTGAAAGACTTTATTATCCCACCTGAGGCCAACATGATTGATTATCCAAATGGTCTCAATGTTCGCCTTGGCCAAAATATCCACATTGAGCTTCCATTCAAGGGCAAGCCAACACCTGCCATTAGCTGGATGAAGGACAATATACCATTGAGGGAAAGTGAGAAGCTTCGCTTCCGCACAACTGATAACAAAACTGCAATGACAATCAGAACCTCCAAGAAGGAGAATGCCGGCTTGTACACACTGGTGCTGGACAATAAACAGATCAAGAACTTCTTTGATGTTAAAGTGCAAATTCTTGCACCACCCTCTGTACCTGTTGGTCCTATTAAATTTGATGAGATCAAAGCACAGGGCATTATCATATCATGGGGTGAACCACAGGATGACGGAGGTGGAGAGATCACCTGCTACAGCGTGGAGAAAAGAGAGACCTCCCAGGCTAACTGGAAGATGGTCTGCTCCAGTGTTGTAAGGACCACATTCAAGATCCCCAACCTTGTCAAAGGAACAGAGTACCAGTTCAGAGTGCGTGCTGAGAACAAATACGGAGTAAGCGAGGCATTGAGTTCACCAGAAGTTGTGGCCCAGCACCAGTACAAGGCACCAGGTTCCCCAGGAAAGCCTTTGGCATACAATGTCACTAGTGATGGCATGACCATTCAATGGGAAGCACCTGGTTTTGATGGTGGCTCACCAATCTCTGGCTATCACGTGGAGAAGAAGGACAGAAATAGTTTGTTGTGGACCAAAGTGAATTCCAGCATAATTTCAGCAAGAGACTACAGAATAATTGGTTTGATTGAGGGTTTGGAGTACTCATTTAGAGTCTATGCTGAGAATAATGCTGGCCTGAGTCCTGTCAGTGAGCAGAGCAAGCATGCGCTTGCCATCTCTCCAGTTGGTGAGTACACCAATATTTACAGTGTGTCAACCTCAATATTTAATTATGAACATACTTACTATAATATACAGTACATTCACTGCATTGGAAAGTTGACGTTTCCTTCCCTCTACAGACCCCCCTGGCACTCCTAACTGTATCGATTGCACAAGAGACTCTGTGACTCTCAAGTGGACCATACCCAAGAGAGATGGAGGCAGTAAGATTGTGGGTTACAGCGTGGAGAGACGCCAAGGCAGAGCCCGTTGGCTGAGGTGCAACTTCACGGACATCTGTGAATTACAGTACACCGTCACTGGACTCTCTGCGGGTGACCGCTATGAGTTTAGGGTGATCACCAGGAATGCTGTTGGAACTGTCAGTCCACCTTCCCAGTCCTCAGGATACATCATGACCAAGGATGAGAGTGGTGAGAAACCAGTGGAGAAAAAACTGTTTTATTACTCTACCATGAACATGTGATGTTATTATATGTGATTGTAATCTGCATTTCTGACTCTGTATGTTTTTCTATTTACAGTTACTCCTGACATTGAGTTTGATGCTGACCAGGCCGTAACCCTCAAGGCTGGTGAGAACATCAAACTAAAGTGCAGCATCACCGGGCGCCCCGTACCTCAGGTCATATGGTACAAGGACGGTGTAGAGATTGATAAGAAGATGATGATGGACATTAAAACCACCATCGGAAGCAGCTCACTCTTCGCCCGCGACGTCGACCGTAGTCACCGTGGCATCTACGCAGTGGAGGCCAGGAACAGCTCAGGAACTAAGAGAGCAGAAGTTAATATCAGAGTACAAGGTTGGTCACACAGTAAAATATTCAAGAGTTGCATCCATACCTATTATATAACTTGAAGTATATGTATTCACTGAGATAGTTATGTTAACCAATAACATTTTCTGTTTGTTTTAGACACCCCTGGGCTTCCTGAGGGTCCCATCCGTTTCACAGGCATCACTGCAGAGAAGTGTACAGTTTGGTGGAACCCTCCAGAGAACGATGGCTGCTCTGCCATCACTCACTACATAGTAGAGAAGAGAGAGACCTCCAGGATCTCCTGGGCAATGGTGGCTAGCAAGTGTGAAGCCTGCTCCTTCAACGTCACTAAACTGATCAAGGGCAATGAGTATCAGTTCCGTATCTCTGCCGTCAACAAGTTTGGTGATGGCAGACCTCTGGACTCTGATCCAGTCATTGCACAGATGCAATTCAGTAAGTTCTGAAGACAAATTGTGTGCATAACTTGTGTGCATAACTTGAACATGATATTTCCCATTTCAAGATGCTCTCTGCAGTTATCAGTACATTTAATTTATTGAACAATAAATGGAAGATAATTAACATGTATTTTTGCTTTTGTTCCTCAGCTGTGCCAGAAGCCCCAGGTACACCAGACGCCACACATATTGCAGGCAATAGCATCACAACGTGCTGGACTAGGCCCAAGTCAGATGGAGGTAACGAGATCAAACACTACATCCTGGAGAGACGTGAGAAGAAGAGTCTGATGTGGGTGAAGGTGTCCTCCAAGAGACCCATCACTGAGCTCCGATACAGAGTCACCCACCTGACCGAGGGATATGAGTATGAGTTCCGTGTGATGGCCGAGAATGGAGCTGGAATAGGACCTGCCAGCAGCACATCCAGGCTTTTCAAGTGCAGAGAGCCAACCAGCACACCAAGCGCCCCCTCCGTGGTCAAAGTTATTGACTCCACCAAGTCCTCTGTCACCCTGGATTGGATGAAGCCTGTGTTTGATGGTGGCATGGAGGTTATTGGTTACAACATTGAGATGTGCAAGGCTAGTCTGGAGGAATGGCACAACGTCAACACAGAGTTATGCATCAATAACGTCTACACAGCTAAAGGTCTGGTTGCTGGTGAGATGTACAAGTTCCGTGTTAGTGCAGTGAATGGAACAGGACAGGGAGAAGCCTGTACAATTCCCAATCCAGTGCAAGCTGTGGACAGGCTGACATCTCCAGAAATTGACATTGATGCTAGCTTCAAACAGAACCACCTTGTGAAGAATGGAGGCACTGTCACTCTCCATATTCCTTTCCGTGGCAAACCTATTCCTCTGGCTACCTGGACCAAGGCTGATGGTGAGGTGCCAGTGATGGCAGATATCAACACAACTGACTCATTTAGCACCTTGACTATTGAAGGCTGCACCAGATACGAGGCTGGAAAATACACCTTGTCTCTAGAAAACAACAGTGGGCGGAAGTCTATTACCTTCACTGTGAAGGTTTTGGATACTCCTGGACCACCAGGTAAAATCTCCTTCAAGGACGTGACAAGAGGAGCACTGACCCTCATGTGGGATGCTCCCATCAATGACGGTGGAGCTCGCATTCATCACTACATGGTGGATATGCGTGAGGCCAGCCGCCTCAGCTGGCAAGAAGTTAGCGCTAAGTGCTCACGTCAAATAATTAGAGCAACCAACATGGAGATAGGTCTTCCATATGTCTTCAGAGTTATTGCAGTTAACCAGTATGGTCCGGGTGAGCCACAGGAGATGACTGAGCCTGTCATTGCCACGGAGACACCTGCTCCACCCAGGAGGCTGGATGTCATCGACACAAGCAACTCCACAGCTTCTCTGGCCTGGCTAAAGCCTGAACATGATGGTGGCAGCCGAGTCAGAGGCTACATTGTGGAGCTTAAGGCCAAGGGGACTGACCGCTGGTTAATGGGTGGTGAGACAAAGTCTCTGAAAATGGTTCTGGAAGGCTTGATTGAAAACACAGAGTACAATTTCCGTGTCAAAGCCAAGAATGATGCTGGCATCAGTGAGTCAAGAGATGCCTTTGGTTCTGTTGTCATCAAGGAGCCGCGCATTGAGCCTACTGCTGACCTCAGCAGCATCAACAACCAACTCATCACATGCAAGACCAGTGACAAGTTTGTCATTGATATTCCTATCAGTGGCAGACCAGCTCCAAAGGTAACATGGAAACTGGAAGAGATGAAGTTGAAGGAGACTGACAGGGTGTCTATCAAGACCACCCATGAGAAGACTACCCTGGTTGTAAAAGACAGCAAGAGAGGAGATAGTGGAAAGTATTACCTAATTCTGGAGAATGCAGCGGGAGTAAAAACCTTCACTGTGACAGTTGTGGTGTTTGGTAGACCCAGTGCACCAACTGGCCCTGTGGAAATCTCCGCCGTCTCATCTGAGTCCTGCACACTGGCATGGGCAGACCCCGCAGACGATGGCGGAACTGAAATAACTAACTACATTGTTGAGAAGCGCGAGTCTGGATCGACATCCTGGCAGGTTGTGAACTCCAGTGTCAAGCGCACCACCATAAAAGTCACCCGCCTGACCAAATACATGGAGTACACCTTCCGTGTGTGTGCTGAGAACAAGTTTGGCGTGAGCAAATCCATTGAGACTACACCTGTGATTATTGAACATCCATTTGGTAAGTTGTATTATGTGTTTAATCAATTTACAGATTATGAAAATGTTAAGAACACAACAGTAACAATTGTTTCCATTGTTTGTCTTAATAGTTCCCCCAAGTCCTCCAACACGCCCAGATGTGCTGTTTGTCTCTGCTTCTGCCATTGGCATCAAGTGGGACCTGCCATACAGTGATGGAGGCAGTGGAATAACAGGCTACTGGATAGAGAAGAAAGAGAGAAACACCATCCTGTGGGTGAGGGAGAACAAGATCCCATGTGTTGATGCCCAATACAAAGTATCCAGCCTTATTGAGGGCTTGGAGTACCAGTTCAGAGTTTACGCAATGAATATTGCTGGTCTGAGCAAAGCCAGTGAAGCCTCCAGGCCAGTGGTGGCACTGAATCCTGTGGGTGAGTACAACACCTGTCAGAGACTTTAATGGGTTAAGTGTAATGGTTTAACACTTTTTATCTCCACTGGTCCATGTCGTCCCTTACCTTAACTCTCTTGTCCTTATGTCTATGTTCAGATCCTCCTGGCAAACCAGAGGTGACAGATATTACCAGATCCTCAGTGACAATCGCCTGGTCTATACCTGAAAACGATGGTGGCAGCAAGATTGTTGGCTACGTTGTTGAGCGCAAGCCGTACAGCACAGATGAATATGATGACACACGCTGGTTGAAATGCAACTACACCACAATCACAGAGACAAATTTCACTGTGGGTAATCTGGGAGAAGATGAAGTGTATGAGTTCCGTGTTATTGCCAAAAATGGAGCTGGTGTACACAGTGCTCCATCAGAGTCCACAGGACCCATTACCTGCAAGGATGAGTACAGTAAGTCACAACAATACTTTACTATTCAATGCATTTCAACACTAATAATTATGAAAATTAAACAGACTCTGACATTCTCTTAATGTTGTGTTACAGCCCCTCCTAAAGCTGAACTTGACAAAACTCTGGTTGGAGAGACAGTCACTATTCGTGCTGGGTCAGACCTGGTTTTGGATGGGGCAGTAGGAGGTAAACCAGAGCCTAAAGTGTTCTGGTCCAAGGGTGAAAAGGTTCTAGAACTGGGAGAGAAATATTCTCTGACCTATACCAGCTCCAGAGCCATGGCCATCATCAAGAGCTGTGACAGGAATGACACTGGCAGGTACATCCTCACTGTGAAAAATGCCAGCGGCACCAAGACAGCAGCGGTCAATGTTAAAGTACTAGGTAAGCAAAACAAAGTTCATGAAAGTACACACTTACAAAATACGCTCAGAAATAATCACAAATAATGTAAAATATACAACTTTTTTATTCAGTTTCCATACCAGAAAATACGTCACCTCCCAACACATGCTTCCATAATAATACCACACATAATAATTAATTCTTGTTTGTCCTGTTTGCAGAAGAATCAAACCAATTACTAATAACTATGTATTTGCCTTCTATTCCAGATACGCCTGGGCCTCCTGATGAGAAGGTTATCATCAGCAGAGTCACAGAGGAGAAGTGTAGTGTATCCTGGAAGATTCCGTTAGAGGATGGTGGAGACTTAGTCACTCACTACATTGTAGAGAGACGCGAGACCAGCCGCCTCAACTGGGTCATTATGGAGACAGAATGTAAAACCTTGGCATGTGTCAGCAGTAAACTCATCAAGAATAATGAGTACGTCTTCCGTGTCAGAGGAGTCAACAAGTATGGACCTGGAGTACCTCTGGAGTCTGACCCTGTTATTGCAAGAAACGCATACAGTAAGGGTTGTTCCTGACCAAACACTATCATGTGTTTACTTAGATTTGCTTTAAATAAAATGGTATACTTTATTGACCACTGCATATCATCAAATCTATTTCAGCTATTACTACACCTCCTGGAGCACCAGAGATCACGGCTGTTGGAAAGGAACATGTCATTATTGAATGGATGAAGCCAGAGAGTGATGGTGGAAGTGAGATCAGGAACTACCTTGTTGACAAACGTGAGACGAGCAGTCTCAGGTGGACCAGAGTGAACAAGACCTTCACCGTTTATGACACACGTCTGAAGATCTCAGGATTGCTGGAGGGCAGCGACTATCAGTTCCGTGTCACAGCCGTGAATGCTGCTGGAAACAGTCAGCCCAGCGACGCCTCCCAATATGTTCTCTGCAAAGATCCAACCTGTAAGCATCGTATTAGGATATTCATGGTTCATTCATAAAGATGAAACCTAACAATTTTCAAACCTAACAATTGCTCCTTTTTTCTAGACACCCCTGCTCCACCTTCAATACCACGCGTGACAGACAGCACTAAACACAGCATCAGCCTTGCCTGGACCAGGCCTATGTATGATGGTGGTTCTGATGTGACTGGTTACGTAGTTGAGATGCTGGAGGAGGGAACAGAGCAGTGGTATAGAGCTCACCTAAAGGTTCTGAAGACTAATGAATATGTTGCCACTGGTCTGGCCAGCAACAAGAAGTACAGCTTCCGTGTGGCAGCTGTTAACAACAAGGGCACTGGTGAATTCAGTGAAGCAAGTGTGGAAACCGAGCCTGTGGAGAAAGTTGGTAAGTTTGCATGGTTAACTGTATTGATATAAAATAACCAAATATATAACCAATATAAATAACCAAATGGGGACCCATATCGACCGGCTAGCTCTTGACAGTAACACGCCATTGACCATAGACAGTTCCAGATTGTCAGTAGCAGGTTTATATCTTGATAGGCACATGATGATGATGATGAACCTTTGTCCAACAGAAATCCCAGATCTTGAACTGGGTGATGACCTGAAGAAGACTGTGTGTCTGCGGGCTGGTGGCACTCTGAGGCTGTTTGTGACAGTGACTGGGAGACCCACGCCAATCGTCACCTGGAGGAAGAAGGGAGTGGACCTTCAGAGCAGAGGCTTCATTGACACCACTGACAGCTACACATCTCTGATAGTTGAGAAGGTCCACCGTTATGATGCTGGAAAATACATTGTTGAGGCAGAGAACCCATCTGGCAAGAGGACAGCAACTATTCTCGTCAAGATTTATGGTAAATTTTGTGGAAAATAAATATAATACACTGTAATTATGTGATTAAAATAAGTGTATAATTGAATACAGAATTAGGGTCAGTTAACATGGTGTTTGTTTTTCAGACACTCCTGGACCACCTGGGGCCGTTAAAGTAAAAGATTATACCAAGGAGTCTGTGGTAATTACTTGGGATGTACCTGGTGTTGATGGCGGAGCTCCTATCAACAACTACATCATTGAGAAACGAGAAGCTTCAATGAAATCGTACAAGACAGTTACAACGGAATGTAGGAAAACATTGTTCAGAATCACTGGTCTGGAAGAGGGAGTTCACTACTTTTTCCGAGTATTACCAGAGAACATCTATGGTATTGGAGAAGGTTGTGAGATTCCTGAGTCTGTCCTGCTCTGTGAAGTTCCCTCAATTCCTCAAGATATGGAAATTGTGGATGTGACAAAGTCCTCCGTAATTCTGAAGTGGGAGAAGCCTCTTGATGATGGTGGCAGCAGAGTGACAGGCTACGTCATTGAGGCCTGCAAGGTTGGATCAGACAGATGGACTGCTGTGTCAACTGTGAAGTCATCAGCGTCCCAGCATACTGTCACTTCCCTGACAGAGAATGAGCAGTATCTATTCAGAATCAGAGCCACCAACAGCAGGGGAGTCAGCGAGGCTAGAGAGATCATGAGTCCTATCACTGTTCAGGAACAGAAAGGTATGCCATGTCAGAATTATAATTACAAGTATAATAACAACCTAAATATGAATTCCTGCCTTAATGCAGATAATAATTATGTTTTTGTAAAGCATAACAATTTCTACAAAGTATGAAAACTGTTTTGTATTCCCCCCACCCACAGAGGCACCCAAGATTGATCTGACTGGAATTCCACAGAAGATTGTCAATGTCCCAGCAGGCAAACCAATTGACCTCAACCTGCCCATTAAGGGTAAACCTTTGCCTGTCTGCTCATGGTCTTTTGCTGGTGTTAAGATGAAGGATAGTCTTGACCGTGTCAAGATTGAAAGCACAGCAAAATACACAAGACTAATTGTCCGTGAAACCACAATTGATGACACTGGTGATTACACTCTGGAAGTAAAGAATGCTCAAGGAATTGCCAAAGAGGTTATCAAAATCATTATCCTTGGTAAGTGTTTTTGTCTCTTTGCTCATGTTTGTGTAAGCTCAACACGTTTGAAGAGACTTTATAATACTCTTGTGTACAATATAACATTTTCAACCATTCAAATTTCTCTCTCTAGACAAACCTGGAATACCCATCGGACCGATCAAAATTGAAGAGGTTGATGGTAGTTCTGTGACTGTTAGCTGGGAACCACCAGAGAAGGATGGCGGTGCTAACGTTAGCGGCTACGTGGTTGAGCAGCGTGATGCGCACCGTCCTGGCTGGTTGTCTGTGTCCGAGTCGGTAACCAGGCCCACTTTCAAATTCACCAGACTGTCAGAAGGAACTGAATACGTGTTCCGTGTTGCTGCTACAAACCGCTTCGGCGTTGGTGGATTCTTGCAGTCAGAAGTTGTGGAGTGCAAGAGTGTGAAGAGTAAGTTGACATTCAGCACAAAACTATCCCAGAATAATTGTGAGAATCATTTTAGGATTGCATTTTATTTGGATATAATTGTTTAACATCTCTATCTTCTTTTCTCTCCCCCTCTTTTTCTCTTCTCTTTACAGCCATACCTGGACCACCCAGCACACCAGACACTGTTGATGTGACTCATGAAGGCATGACCCTAACATGGCAGCCACCAGAGGATAACGGTGGCTCCACTCTGGCCGGATACATCATTGAGCGAAAGGAGGTCAGGTCTGAGAGATGGATGCGCATCAACAAGAACCCAGTAACAATGACCCGATACAGATCTACAGGTCTGATCGAAGGCCTGGAGTACGAATTCAGAGTCACAGCCATTAACTCCAGGGGTGACGGAAAACCAAGCTTGAGCTCCAAACCTGCTTTCGCCATGGATCCCGTCGGTAAGCAAACGAGAATGATTTACATTTTACACGTTTCACAATCAAAATGTACTGTCACTTTCTATTCCGCCTATTTCTATTAAATACCTTTTCCTGTGATCAGAGCCCCCAACTGCACCTATGCATCCTCGAGTGACCGACAGCACCAGGACCTCTGTGTCTCTGGCCTGGCTTCCTCCTGACGATGAGGGTGGAGCCATTGTCACTGGCTACCTGATTGAGATGCAGAAGGTGGACCAGGTCGAATGGACAAAGTGCAACACAACACCTACAAAGATCTGCGAATACACACTGACACATATGCCCCAGGGAGCGGAGTACAAATTCCGTGTCATGGCTTGCAATGCTGGAGGATCAGGAGAACCAGCTGAAATACCAGGGGTGGTCAAGGTTACAGAAATGCTTGGTAAGGAAAGATGTATTCAAAACATAACAATGAATACATGTGTAGTATTGCATTATTCAATGTATTGATCATTCTTGTTTCTAACTTTTAATATTTTCTTTCAGACTATCCTGACTATGAGCTGGATAGCAAGTATGAAGAAGGCTATGTGGTCAGACAGGGTGGAGTTATCAGACTGTCTGTGCCAATCAAGGGTAAACCAGTCCCTACCTGTAAGTGGACCAAGGAAGGCCGAGATATTTCTCACAGAGCCATGATTGTCTCCACTGATGAAATCACTGAGCTGGTGATCAAGGAAGCCCACAAAGAGGATACCGGCACCTATGACCTGATTCTGGAAAACAAATGCGGCAGGAAGGTTGTCTACATCAAGGTGAAGGTAATTGGACGCCCAGATGCCCCAGAAGGTCCTCTCGAGTTTGATGATATCCAGGCTCGTTCTGTCAGAGTTAGCTGGAGACCTCCCTCAGACGATGGTGGCTCAGATGTCTTGGGATACATTGTTGAGAGACGCGAGGTTCCTAAGGCAGCTTGGTGCACTGTGGACTCCAGGGTCATTGAGACTTCTCTGGTGGTCAAAGGACTGAAGGAGAATATTGAGTACCACTTCAAGATATCAGCGGAGAACCAGTTTGGTGTCAGCAGATCCCTAAAATCTGATGAATCTGTCACACCAAAGACACCTCTATGTGAGTATTATTTGTCATGGTTCACACAAAGAAATACATTCCTGTGTTGAACAATTCCTCCTCTAACTGTGTGTGTTTATATCTACAGGTCCTCCAGAACCACCAAGCAACCCACCAGAAATTATGGATGTCACCAAGAGCACAATCTCTCTGTCCTGGTCCAGGCCCAAAGATGATGGTGGCTCCCGTGTCACAGGCTACTTTGTTGAGAGAAGAGAGGTGTCCACTGAGAAGTGGGTGCGTCACAACAAGACACACATCACCACCACCATGTACACTGTAACTGGACTCATCCCGGATGCTGAATACAAGTTCAGGGTAGTCGCTCAGAATGACGTTGGTAAGAGTGAGGCTGGACCCGAATCCGAATCAGTTGTCTGCAAAGATCCATTCGGTGAGTTATCATGACCTTTACTTAAACTCAGCATAACTAGCATTATACACAATAGATGTCATGAAAGATGACAAAATTACATTGCACAGTGTCTATAATAATTACGCCTATCGTTTCACAGACAAACCAAGTCAACCTGGCGAGATTGACATCATCTCAGTTGCCAAGGACTGCATCACTATTCACTGGTTGCGTCCAGAGTGTGATGGTGGAAAGGAGATCCTGGGCTACTGGATAGAGTTCAGAGAGGCCGGTGAAAGTGCCTGGAAAAAATGCAACAAAGAACGTTCCAAGGACAGACAGTTTACCATGGGTGGTCTTATGGAGGCCACAGAGTACGAGTTCCGTATTATTGCTGAGAATGTGACTGGATTGAGCAGGCCCCGCAGAACTGCCATGGGCATTAAGACAAAACTGAGCGGTATGTAAACACATTGTGTTCAAATGATTTATGAGAGATAAACATAAACAAATGTATATCTCCAAATCTCTAATAATCATGCTCATAATATGATTGTGTTTTTATAGTTGGAGAGGCTCCATGTATGAAGGAGGAAATAAAAGAGGTCACCACAAAACTTGGTGAATCTGGAACTCTGGTGTGCCAGATCATTGGCAGACCTCTGCCAGAGATCAAATGGTACCGGTATGGCAAGGAGCTGATCCAGAGCCGCAAATACAAGATGAGTTCTGATGGTCGCAACCATTCTTTGACCGTGGCCACAGATGAACAGGAAGATGAGGGTCTGTACACTTGCAGAGCTGTAAATGAGGCCGGGGAGGTTGAGACCAGCGGAAAGCTTTTCCTACATGCTGCTCCTCAGTTCCACCCTGGCTTCCCTCTGAAAGAAAAGTACAATGCTGGCTGTGGAACCAGCCTCCGTCTCCATGTAGTCTACATCGGCCGTCCTATTCCACAGATCATGTGGTTCTATGACAAGAAGCCTTTAAATGCATCTGAAAATGTAATCATTGAGAACACAGAGAGCTACACTCATCTGGTTGTTCGGAATGTTCAACGTAAGACCAATGCTGGCCGGTACAAGGTGCAAATGAGCAACAAATTTGGCACTGTTGACACCTTCCTTCGTGTTGAAATTCAAGGTAAATAATTTTCCTACAATAATTTTCCTGCAAGAATATCATAGTTTGTTATATCTTAAATTAATCCCCAATTTTTTTTACCTTTATTTACAGATAAACCTACTATCCCAGAGGGGCCCATTGTTGTGGATGCACTGCTTAAGAGCTCTATAATCATCAGCTGGAAGCCTCCAAAGGATGATGGTGGCTCAATGATCACTAACTACATTGTAGAGAAACGTGAAGCAAAGGAGGGAGAGCAGTGGCACCTGGTGTCATCCTCTGTCTCAGGAACAGCTTGCCGCATTCCCAACCTGACTGAGAGTGCTGGATATTACTTCCGTGTTTCAGCTCAGAACCAATATGGTGTCAGTGCTTCTCTGGAGATTCCAGCCGTTCTCATCATTAAGAGTCCATTTGGTGAGTAGGATGACACGTACAGTTACAGGAACAGAACAAATTCACTAAAATAATCAGGAAAGGGGAGAAGAGTGCATTTCATTAACACTACTTTCTGTAATTTCAGAAAAACCTGGAATCCCACAGCAGCCCGTTGTTACTGGTGTCACAAATGATTCCTGCGTTGTGTCTTGGAAACCACCAAGCAGTGATGGAGGTGCCAAGATTAAGAACTACTTCCTGGACAAACGTGAGAAAAGGCAGAACAAATGGATTTCAGTGTGCACTGAAGAGATCCGCGAGACCACCTTCAATGTCACAGGCCTAATTGAGGGCTTTGAGTATGAGTTCCGTGTCAAGTGTGAGAATATGGGTGGTGAGAGTGATTGGAGTGAAATATCCGAGGCCATCATACCCAAGTCAGAACACGCTCCACGACCTCCTGTGTTCAGAGATGAGCTTAGAGACATGACCGTGAAGTACAAGTCCAATGCTACATTTGTATGCAAGATTGTTGGACATCCAAAACCTGTGATCAAATGGTACAGGCGTGGCAAAGAAATTCAGCCTGATGGAACGAAGATCAAAGCACAAGAATTCAAGGGAGGCTATTACCAACTTGTCGTTACTGCTGCTGATGAAAGCGATGCAACAGTGTATCAAATTAGAGCAACAAACCAACTGGGATCCATCTCTACAATTGTTAACTTGGATGTGGAAGGTATGCATTTTCACTTTACAGTGTGTTTATTGGCATTTAACTTGGCATTTTTGTATTGATTGCCCAATCTCATTTATATGTATATCTTCTTATATTCCAACAGTTCCTGCAAAGATTCACTTGCCCGAATATCTCAAGGGCATGGGTGCAGTCCATGCAGTCCGTGGTGATGTGATTACTGTAAAGATCCCTATCACTGGCAAACCTGAACCAGCAATCGTCTGGCAGAAGGGGCAAGAGATCCTCTCCAACTCTGCCTACCATCAAGTCATCACCACCCGATCCTTCACATCGCTTGTTTTCCAGAAGGGAGTCCAAAGAAAGGATACTGGTTATTACATTATAACGGCAAAGAACAGATTTGGCACTGACAAGCAAACTATTGAGGTTGATGTGGCAGATGTGCCAGATCCTCCCAAGGGTATCAAAATCAGTGACATCTCCCGTGATTCAATCACTTTAACCTGGGACCCTCCAGCCAACGATGGTGGTAGCCCTATCATCAACTACATTGTGGAGAAATGCCCCACTACAGCTGACCGCTGGATCCGTGCAGCCCAAACCAGTGAGACTCATTATACCATGATTAATGTATTTGGCAAGACAAAGTACCAGTTCCGTGTGATTGCAGAGAACCAGTTTGGGATCAGTGAGCCAACTGCACCAACTGAGGCAGTTACCACAATAGAAGATAAGTCTGTTATCAGAAACTATGATGAAGAAGTTGATGAAGAAAGAGAAATCACTAAGGGGGAGGCCCCTGAACATAAGATCAAGACCTTGGCATCCATGTACACAATCTCTGAAGAGCTGGCAAGAGGGCAGTTTGGTATTGTCCACCGCTGTGTTGAAATCAGTACCAAAAAGACATACATGGCCAAGTTAATCAAAGTAAAGGGCACAGATCAGGAGCTGGTATACAGGGAAATTGAGACCCTTAACCTAAGTAGACACAAAAACCTAATGTATCTACATAGGTACTTTGAGAGCATGGAGGAGATGGTCTTGATTTACGAGTTCATGTCAGGAGTTGATATCTTTGAACGTCTTGGCACAGCCAACTTTGAGCTTACAGAACAAGAGATTGTTAGGTACATGAGGCAGGTGTGTCAAGGCATCAAGTTCCTGCACAGTCAGAACTATGGTCATTTTGATATCAGACCTGAAAATATTGTGTACTCCACGAGAAGGAGCACAAATGTTAAGATTATTGAAATGGGCCAAGCAAGACTACTGACCCCAGGAGACAACATCAGAATCCAGTTCACTTCTCCAGAGTACTGTGCTCCTGAAGTCCACCGCCACGATCTGGTGAGCTCAAGAACCGACATGTGGTCAGTTGGCGTACTGGCATATGTGCTCCTCAGTGGCCTCAATCCATTTGCTGCAGAGTCCACTACCAAAATGATTGAAAATATCTCAAACGTTGAGTATATTTTTGACACAGAGGCTTTCAAGGACACCAGTCAGGAAGCAATGGACTTTGTAGACAGGCTTCTGATCAAGGATAGAAAGTTCCGTATGACAGCTTCTGAAGCTTTGGAGCATCCTTGGCTGAAGATGAAGCTGGAAAACGTTAGCACAAAGATCATTAAAACACTGAGACACAGAAGGTATTACCAGACAGTGGTAAAGAAGGAGTGGAACACCATTGTATCAGCTGCACGTGTAGCCTATGGTGGGGCTTTCAGAAGCCAGAGAGGAGTGTCTATTGCCAGGGTGAAAATTGCATACCCCACCCAGGGTGTTCGTGCAGGCTCAGTCATGCATGGAACTGCTGAGGAAGGCGGACATGTCCGATTCACTTGCAGCATTGATAACTATGACAAGACCACACAGGTGGGCTGGTACTTTGGCTCACGACAACTGCATGCAAGTGCCAAATATGAAATTACTTACAGTAATGGATTTGCCAGCATTTATGTGAAGGACATTGAAGCATCTGATGATGGTGTCTACAGGTGCAAAGTTGTTAATGAGGACAGTGAGGCTAGTGCCTGTGGAGAACTCTTCGTTGAAACTGTCAGGTCATACCGCGAATACTTCTTAGGACGCACTGTCAAGAAACTGAGGGGAAGGCTTGACAAGACAAAACTGTTGCAGAGACCTCCTGAGTTCACTCTGCCTCTCTACAACCGTGCAGCTTACATTGGTGAGGATGTGCGTTTTGGTGTCACCATCACTGTGCATCCAGAACCCCACGTCACATGGCTGAAGGCAGGCCAGAGAATCAAACCAGGTGACGATGACAGGAAATACACCTTCATTAGCGACAAGGGTCTCTATCAGCTGATGATCCACAACCTGGACCTTGAGGATGACGCTGAGTACACTGTCATGGCTCACAACAAGTTTGGTGAGGACAGCTGCACAGCTCGTCTCACAGTAACTCCTCACCCAGTGACAGAGGACACCATGAGGCCTATGTTCAAACGTCTGTTGGCTAACGTGGAGTGTGGTGAAGGAAAAAGTGTCCGCTTTGACCTCAGAGTTTCAGCTATACCTGCACCCACTCTCAAGTGGGAGAAGGATGGTCAGCCTCTGCAGTTTGGACCACAGATTGCAGTTGTTCAAGAGGATGTAGACTATCATGTTCTGCACATCAGAGAAACTCTTATTGAAGACTCTGGAGTCTACAAGGTTACTGCAACAAATGCTGCTGGATCTGCGAGCTGCCAAGCCACACTAAAGGTGGACCGCCTCACATACACAAGGAGAGAATATAAGAGTGAAGAGGAGAAACAGAGGTATGTGCAGAAACAGATTGACAAGACAATGAAGATGGCCCAGTACATCGCAACTACCGAAGAACACGTAGGACTCAACCCTGCGGCCCAAGAGGCCTTGAAACATGCTGCAGATATCTACAAGCCTGCAGTGAGCACCAAACATATCCAGGGTGAGTTTGACATTGCGAAGGAAACAAAGACAAAGACAATTGTGGAGGAGAGGACAATCCGAATGCCCTATGAGATCCCTGAACCTCGTGTCCATGATGCTACAGCTTTGGATGAGGATTTGTTGATCAAAAACTTTGTGCCTCTCTCTGATATGAAGTGGTACAGGAAGCTCAGAGACCAGTATGAGATGCCTGAGAAAATGGATAAGATTGTCCAGAAGAGACAAAAACGCATCCGTCTCTCCAGATGGGAGCAGTTCTATGTAATGCCACTTCCTAGAATTACTGACCAGTACAGGCCAAGATGGCGTATTCCAAAGCTCACACAGGATGACTTGGAAACTGTCAGACCAGCCAGGCGCTCACCTTCCCCTGGGTCTGAGGCTTCATTCAGATCAAGAAGACGTTCTCTGGGTGACATGAGCGATGAGGAGCTTCTAATGCCCATTGATGACTACTTGTCCCTGAAAAGATCTGAGGAGGAGAAGATCAGACTGGAGGATGAGCTGGAGCTCGGCTACTCTGCCTCCCCACCTAGAGGCAGCCCTGTTCGCTTTGAGTTATCTTCCTTGCGACGCCCATCACCACGACATGTGGAGCATGTTGCCAGAAAAGAGAGCGAAATAAAAGTAGTTGAGGGAGCCAAGACAAAAGAAGTCCGCTCTGTCTCCCACTACTTGAGAAGAAGGAGATCCCTCTCTCCCACATACATTGAGCTGATGCGTCCTGTTTCTGAACTAATAAGACCTCCCCGTGCACGTCCTCCAGTGGAGTTTGATGGTGAAGTTGTGGAGAGAAGGTCCCCGACTCCTGAAAGGACACGCCCACGCTCTCCCAGTCCTGTCTCTGACGAAAGATCCTCTAGGTCGGCCTCCAGGTTTGAGAGGTCAGCCAGATTTGACATCATGTCTAGATATGAGTCCAGAAAAGCTGCCCTGAAGTCAGAGAAGAAGTATCAAGTTGTGAGCCAGACACCTTTCAGCCTGGACCATACCCCTCGCATAACCGTTAGGATGCGTTCTCATCGTGTGCCATGTGGTCAGGACACCAAGTTTACTCTGAATGTCCAAGCTAAACCTTTAGCTGAGATTACATGGTTCCACAATGGACAACAGATTCTGGAAAGCAGCAAATACCAGTTCACCAACATGAGTGGAGTGCTGTCCATCCAAATCTTTGAATGTCAGGCCGAGGATAGTGGCACATATCGTGTTGTATGTGCTAATGCTAAGGGTGACGCTTCAGACTATGGCACCCTGGATGTGTCTGGAGGGGAATTCACAACTTACTCATCGCGACGTAAAGATGAGGAGGTTCCAAAACCATTTGTCCCTGATATCACTAAGACAGATCATTATCACACATCGTCTTTCAAGGTAGCTTCCTCCTCGAAAACACACTTTGAGGTGCAAGAAACCAAATCTAAGCTGACTGAGACACGTGAGGTTGTTTCACATGACAGATACTCAGCTACGTCTGACAGATACTCATCATCTGAAAGACATGCCTCTATCAAATACGCTTCAACAGAATACTTGTCATCATCTTATTCATCAGCATCGTCTGAGAAGTTTACAGAGAGACAAGCAGCTGAGGCCAAAGCTAAGACTCTGAAGTCCACTGCTGCCGATGAGGTGGCTGTTCGCAAAGTGAAGTCTACTCTGCCTGCAAGAATACTAACTAAACCCCAGTCTGTTACAGTCGCAGAGGGAGAGTCTGCTAGGTTCACTTGTGACATTGATGGCGAACCAGCACCAAGTGTGACATGGATGTACGAGGGTCAAACTATTGTCTCCTCTTCCTGTCACATAGTAACCACAACTCAATACAAGTCCACCTTTGAGATATCCTCTGTTCAGTCTTCTGATGAGGGCAACTACATTCTGTTGGTTGAGAACTCTGAAGGCAGACAGGAAGCTCGATTCACTGTTACCATTCACAGGCCTGCTCCTACAGAGGAGGTTACTGTTATGTCCCCAGAGCCATCCATTAAATCTCCTGAACCATCAGTAAAATCCCCTGAACCATCAGTAAAATCCCCTGAACCGTCAGTGAAATCACCTGAACCGTCAGTAAAATCTCCTGAACCGTCAGTGAAATCACCTGAACCGTCAGTGAAATCGCCTGAACCGTCAGTGAAATCGCCTGAACCATCAGTGAAATCACCTGAACCGTCAGTGACATCACCTGTACCATCAGTGAAATCGCCTGTACCGTCAGTGAAATCACCTGAACCGTCAGTGACATCACCTGTACCATCAGTGAAATCACCTGAACCGTCAGTGAAATCACCTGTACCGTCAGTAAAATCACCTGAACCGTCAGTGAAATCACCTGTACCATCAGTGAAGTCTCCTGAACCGTCAGTGAAATCACCTGTACCATCAGTGAAATCACCTGTACCATCAGTGAAATCACCTGTACCATCAGTGAAATCTCCTGAGCCAAGGGTCAAATCCCCAGAGCCAGAAGGAATCAAATCTCCAAGGAGTGTCAAGTCACCTGAACCAATAACTTCACCCCCCCGAGTAAAATCTCCTGAGCCAATCACCTCTCCTCAAAGAATGAAATCCCCTTTTGCAGTTAAGTCCCCAGAGCCAATCACCTCTCCACAGAGGATGAAGTCCCCTCCCCCAATCAAGTCTCCTGAACCCATCACCACGCCTCAACGAGTGAAATCTCCCCCCACTGTCAAGTCCCCAGAGCCAATCACCTCACCTTTCAGGGTAAAGTCCCCTCCTACTGTCAAGTCCCCAGAGCCAATCACCTCACCTTTCAGGGTAAAGTCCCCTCCCACTGTCAAGTCCCCAGAGCCAATTACCTCACCTTTCAGGGTAAAGTCCCCACCTACTGTCAAGTCCCCAGAGCCAATTGCTTCACCTCCCAGGATGAAATCTCCACCACCTGTCAAGTCCCCAGAGCCAATCACCTCACCTCTCAGAATGAAATCCCCTCCCATGGTGAAGTCCCCAGAACCAATCACTTCTCCAAAAAGAGTGAGGTCTCCCCCAACTGTCAAATCTCCAACTCCTTCAAAGGCACCCAAGATCGTAAAACAAGTCACTGCAGAGGCTTACGAGAACAGAGTGAAAATATATTGTGTTGCTGAAAGCAGCGTGCTAGAAGTTGTCTGGTATGTGAATGGAAAGAAACTGACACAGAGCAGCCACTTTGAGTTCTGTAGTTCTGCTGATGGAACCTGCTATCTCTACATCAATGACCTCTCAGATAGTGACCAGGGTGAATACACCTGTGAAGTCACCACTGAAGGAGGGGTCTCCAAGTCTTCCTTCTCTTTTGTTGGCCAAGTGTTTCAGTCCATCCGCACCAAAGTAACATCTTATGTGGAGCAGCAAATGGCCATCAGCAGAGGTAAGGAGATTTTTTTTTAAGATTTAAGATTTTTTTATAGATTAAAAAAATCATTAACGTTAAAGGTTTTGTCTCATGGTCAAATGTTGCTTTCCTATATATTTCAGGATCAATGCAAACACAAGAACTACAAATGACAAGTCAAAAGGAGGCAACAGCGATGGCCTCTCTTATGAAATCAGAACAGATGATGAAGAAAGAAATCCACGGAGAGTCCAAAATGGTTATGATGGAGAAAAGCATGATGGAACATGAGAGCTTCTCCTCCCAGTCTGTCCAAATGTCTTCCTCCATGCAGGAGACCTCCTTCAGTAGCTCCAGCTTAGCTGAGGTCAAGTTTGAAACAATGTCAATGTCCAGTATGTCCTCCTTAACATCAGAGACATACGCTATGAGCTCCAGCAGCCTGACCGAGATGTCCAGCCATCTTGAGGGATCCTCAATGAGAGCCATTAGCCACAGCAGTCAAGGTAAGGGGTTTTTAAGGCTACACTGAATACATTTTGTCAGTCCAAATGCAGTGGTGTCAATTTTATGTATTGCATGGTTTGTCTAAACATGTAATGTTTTATGTAGGTTCTGCACCAAGAATTGAGGCTCTCCCAGAAGACATTAGCATTGAGGTAGGAAAGGTCCTGACTGTTGCCTGCGCCTTCTCTGGAGACCCAACACCTCACATAGAGTGGTCCCGCTCCGGAAGAACCCTGCCAGGCGAGCAAGAGATTGGCAGGTTCCATATTGAGACACTGGATGACCTCACCACACTCATCATCACCGGTGTAAGACAGGAGGATGCTGGGGCATACACCCTTAAACTGTCAAATGAGCTTGGATCTGACACAGCAACAGTTAACATTAGCATTCGATCAATGTAAAAACAGCCAATTTAATTTCTATCCTCCCCTTTCCCTCCTTCAATGCCTTTTTATTTATTAATTGAACAAAATAATCTTACTTGATAAAGACCTGGATTTCTGTTCTTGTAAATATGAACTATTTTTATACCAAACTTGACATTCATTTATGCCAAACTAGACTAAAGTCTAAAGTTGTTATAAAATGTGCCATATTGGATAATTATGACTTAGGATTTTTGATCCATTTTTCTGTGACATGTACATAATGTATATAGCCGAATTTAACGGTTATGGGAAATGTATGAATTGTTATTTATGACAATATTAACTGAAACAAATGAAACTGATGTTTAAAAGGAGAAAGTTTCACATGAAACGAATACCCTGTTAAACCTGAAACTAAACTTTGTGCCTCAACAATAAGTTGAAGTCTTAAGATTGCCTCAACAGGTAGAGAGGCTCCCTGTTGAAGTTTACAAAATCAGAGAGACAATATTATACACTGTATGTTTCTATGTGCAGTGATATTACAGTACTCCTATGAATTGTAACATGATCATAAGACCCTGAGTGCTGTTTGCATATTACCCTCATGGAAGCAGCATAAAATGGTCTTGTGATCTGACTGACTATGTCATACCACCATTTTAATGACATGCTCACAGTGCGAGCGGCCTGCACTCACTGAGCTAAAATATTTTTTTTGTGCTCTATTTCTGGCTAATGACTGTTTGAATACACTTTCAGAAGTAACATCACATGGTCATTCACAAAGAAAGTCCATTCTGCGCTTGTTTGCAGAGGTAGAGCCATCTCTTGGAGGACTGCAGTGTGTTTGTGTGATAGCTTTAGAATTTTACCGTCAGTTGCATGGGCAAACATCAAGCAAGCGTACCGCAGTGACACCATCCACTGTGTTAAGTGAAGAAAAATAATAGTTTGCCCTGCACTTTGGTTTGATTGAAATTAGAATTGTAGCTATATCTATTTACGCAACCTCCTTGAGTTTTATTCATTATTGATTTAATAAAGCATGATATCAGCACCACAAAATGTCTGTGTTTTTAATGATTTGTCAAATTTATTTCTTGAAATGCTATTCATAAGACTCTCAAACTGGGTAAGAGAGATGTGAAAATCACACGATTTGACGCTGAACTTGCCCTAGGCCCAACCTTAGCCTACACAACAAATAAATCATGAATAATTCAAAACATTCAAGCGTTGGGTGGGTCCAAGGGGAAACCTCCGGGGCTGAAAAAAGCCAATGCGGAAGTGGCTTAAAGTGCAATATCGCCGAGGGTCGCCGCCAGGGGCAGGCTCCAAAAAACTCTGGCTCCAATTGACTCCCATTCAAAAATCGCCAAATTCTCTCATGAAATACAAAACACAGTGTTTACAATTCATGATGGTGTCATTAGGTAGATTCCTTTCTTTTTATCGGTGTCCTGGTGGTCCATCTGAAAACAATTATGTAGATATTAGGCCTCAAAGGTCTTTATATTTGGGGGAGTGGATAGCTTGATTGACAGGTCTACTAGCCAGCAAGGTGGGCGTGCATCGTGTCCTCGGCTTCTCCCGCCCTTCGCGCCTTTCCAACTCCGCCCTCTCGTCCAAATTTGGTAACTTCTGGCTCCAAAAACCAAAGATGGCGACCAGGAAGTGCAAAAATCAAGGCTTCAAAACGGGCTTTTACAAACCAATGGGTGACGACGTCACGGTGCCTACGTTCATTATGGTGGGTCGTTTAGTTTTTTACAATTTGGGAAGGTTTCAGAATTTCATAAAATGTAATTGAGTTCAACAGTTCTCGTGCTCAGATTGTGAGTGATTCTCACCCATTTCCATGCATTCATTTCCACTAAACTGCTAGCTGAATATAGTGCTAGAAAGTTGTAATTTTCCTAGCTGGTCCTCAGGCGAAGGACCGCACGTTTCCGTTAGCCTTCTGCTAGTTGTAGGACTAATAGTTATGTTCGACTTCCTGCAACGCCGGCGGCGGAAACTTAAAGCCGAGACTGCCATTGGCTGCTTCAAGTCAGCCGGGCTGCAGGCGACGCCGGCGCTGCATTAAATCGAATTTGCCTAACCTATTAGTACTAGCTTGGTCGTCACAAGCATAGACATATATAAGCACCCGCCGGTTCTAATGTTCGAAAAGTTAGCATTTTGTTTGCTTTTTCCTTGCAATCAACATTCATCTGGATTATAAAACATCCTGCGTTTCTCAAGAACATGCCAACGCTAATTAAATCAATTTCAGCACCATGGAATCGGAATACAGTTAAAAAATGTACGTCGAATGGTACAGAAGATGGCGCCATTGCACACACAATGTTCCTCGTACAGGACCACAGGACGATATCATGGAGTGGCCAGCGACCTGAAAAAGCTCCAGTCTAAACAAGTAATGACTGGCAAAGATTATTTGACTTTATGTAGACACCTATGTTTATGAATAATAGTATGTACATCTTTTATGCAACACAATGACTTAAAAGCAGTAGTCAAAATGCTACTTTCTGGTTTCATAAACAATCATCAAAGTGAGTCCACTGAAGAGGCTAATGTGACTGTGTAAGTGTTAATACAGGTGACAACTGGGTTTCTGTTATTTGATACAATTAGGACCTATTAGGATGTGTCATCCACTGAATATGCCCATAGTGCCCCGCGCGCGCACACACACACACACATCCTCACACGCACACTCACACTTTATTTGTGGTGATGGTATGAGAGACCTTGTCACAGCTGCTGCAGAGTTATATCCCAGCAAATAAGCTACTCTAAAAATCAGACATAGTTAGCTGCCAAAGAGTTCTACTCAAGCAGAATAACTACTGTTGAACTATATATACTCTAGTAGAACTGTGGGAGTAAGATCAAGAGAAAAAGGTAATGCCCTGGAATTTAAGCCCCATAATTCACGCAAATAATGGACCTTTATGGTCTGATAAGCATACAAAAAAATTGGGGCCACTTGGTGTCTGTACCAGAGACTTCTTCTCCTCCTCTGCTGTTGTCCCTGTGTCTCAGCACTGTCCTAGTCAGAAAGACTTCCCCCTAATGTATCACACTGGCGAGAGGAGTTAGAGCTCCCAAACTTGGATTTAGGGCCCTGCAGCTGTCCCAGTGTGACATATGAGCCCACCAGGCTGAGACCTGAAGCCATTGCAAAACCCTGGCCTGCAAGACAGAAATGGCTTGGCTGTATAAATCAAATTCCCATCCCCAGGACTGGCTAGCAGAAATAAACTGGTAGTGTACCAGAGACTGGGGCACAGCCTGGGAGGGGCCTGGTCTTGAAAACCCATGCCTGTGCTTTGCAAATGGAACCATCACACAGTGCCGACTCACACCTCAACCAGGGCCCTTCATTGTCTGATCAGGTGCTTTGCCAATAACAGATTCTGAGTTTTCAAACTATTAAAAGAGGAGGATTCACTTAATTTAGATAAAATTCTTCCAACAATGCTACTATGTGTTGTGGAACAAGTTCCTGCATAAATGTTTTTTTAAACAAGCCGAACCTTAGTCAATATGAAAATTACCTAGAGGGTTACAAAAACCGAAGAAACTATAAAATAAAATAAATGGGAACTTGTGTTAGTTGTTAGTAGCATGATGAAGTAAACATCTGCTAAAGAAAAAGATAATTAGGCACAATTAACTATGACTGACAAATGTATCAATGAATTTGTAACTTGGAAGTTCAAAGAAGGTATTAAGTAATAGAAACAAGGTTTTGTTACATGAGCTTCCTGTGACAAGAATCTAACCGTGCAAATGATTCAGTTGTGTCAGACAGGGCTGGTCGCAGTGCGGCCTTCAGCAATTTGTTACTTGAGGTACCTGGTGATATGGAGCATCACGACACACTTTCTCATTAGATGGTCTATTGTAGCAGGCTTTGTCTGCCTCTGATCCGGAGAGCTCTTTCATACAGCCTAAACTAAGCCCAGGCACTCACAGAGCAAACAACCTCTTAAGGTATGAAAGGTTTTATATTCGTATAATAATTTCCTCTTAGACATTTCAAAGACAGTTCCCCATTTAGCAAATTGAAATGAATACTTTGATGGTTCATAACTGACTTTGTAGTTTCTTACCTTGACATAATTATGTTTATCAATGCAGTTGAAAACAAAAGTAGTCCATCATTCAATCAAATCAAACTGCTATGTCCAAAAATGAGAATATTTAATTATAGAAATGCTGATTTGATCAATTTCCCTTTTAGGGAAAGGTATGTGAAATAGGATGGGCCATTTTCAGGATGAATTACTGAGTTACTTAAGCAGAATGTTGTTACCAAACCTGGTTACAAAACCTTCAGATTTCACTCAAATGTGATACCACAACAAATAATCAGGATTCTTTGCTCTTACTGTAATAGTTATACATATTGATACAAATATTTGGACTGTAAGGATGGGTTGGTCTCATTGTGTTGAGATAATGAGATACACATAATGTAGAGAGAAACAAGCATGGTGGCCATGGTGTCTAAGTATACAGTGTTTTCTGCTGTCTTGTAACGGGGGTTTTCAGTTTGAGTGACAGGGACAGCCACTTACTCCTTATGGTCACCAGCTATTTAATGACTCAGGGTATCTTTACCAGTAATGTAAGAAAACAAATATTACTAAGAGTACGAATAGTGAGTGGACAATTCTATTATACTTAATAAACGTCAATGAAAACAGACAAATCGCCTGACCATAACAGAGAAATCAACCACAGACTAGCGGGAGGGAGTTGAGTGACAGGTGGGAAGTTGCATAAATGGATTCTTCTCCCATGATGCCCCCTAGAGAGTGACCAATGGGGAGTGGCAGACCGGTGATGATGCTGATTTGTCCCCAAGTATATAAAGTTAAAGAACCATATTGTCACTTCTGAGCAGTTGGAGCATTCCCAGCCTTGCCTCAGGTGTCGGGGTTGCAAGGAAAAAGCAGAACTACACTCTACACTGTGTAGTTTTGTTTTTAGGGGATATTCCGAGGCTCAACCGTTCTCACCTTGGATATTTTGGAAACATTCTGGATAAGGAGATTGTTGCATTAGTCACCTGGGCACAGTCCCATCTATTCAAGGCACCCTTGTGGATACAAGTGAGTAGTTTTCACCCTGTATCCACACCTACCGCTAACATTTGTTTACTTATTTCTTGTTTAGCTTATTTATTGGTCAAATATAAATTTTCGTGCCAGTCAGGATTTAGTAAAAGGCTTGTCTCATAGTTCAATATAAAAATATCATACTGTGCTACTTCAATTTTGACATTTAGTTCCATTGTTGTTGCTTTTGAGCTGCTGTTTTCTTAGCTTTTCAAGGTTATTATACGTATGAAGTTTGTGGAATGATTTTAGAAAATCCAAGAATAGCCCGTGATAGCATTAGTGTGGTGTCCCAGCTGGGTCGCTATGTCTTTTTAAGGGAATCAGCAGCAGGGCTATCAGTTGCACCTCCAGCTATGTGCCACATGGTGGCTGTCAATCAAGCAAGGGGGACAAGGTATTTTTGGCCACTGCCATATCTGTCCCTCAGATTCCAGTTTTTAAACATCGGAAGTTAATTCAGTTCCCCTACACGGTTTTTATGAAGGTGTGATATGATGGGTTTTTTCCAGTGTTGACTGCCCATCAATCATATGTGTTGTTTTTGATAGTTCAAATGAGCGGATCAGTCTCATTGTATACCTTGAAGTGTAGGTCAATTGGTGTCATTCTAATCTACTGCTCAGATTATGATTATTTTTTTAATTGATGATGCTTGACCAGCTGCTTGTAGGAGTTTGAGATATGTAGTCATGTCTGTTTTAAGCATGCTCTGATATTTCCCTTTTCATGTGAAAGTTGTGGTTTGGGATTTGACAGACAGGAGCAGTCTGGTGGAAGAGCTGCACAGTGACAGGCCCATAACTAGGCCTAGGCTGACACTGCTAGTTACGTAGGCCTTTGGTATCACTGTACAGATACTGCCATTATACATCCAGTTATGATGTAGTCTTCTGTCATTGGTTATGAATACGCTTTGATTCTGGAGTTCTATAAATATGTGTGATGGAATCTGGTTTGACTGTGGTATCTAGAATCAGGGGTGACTGGCTGGCCATGGCAGGTAGCAAAGGACAGTGACAGATGGGCTTCCTTGATTGTTGAGGACAGCTCCCCTTTACAACTGTATAAACAAGACAAAATTATTTGTGTTTCCTTTCCTTTCATCACTATCAGAGCTTGTATTGAAAATGCTTTAATACAGAGTTTCAATCTGTAGGGCTGAATTATGATTGGGCTGGAGCATGGTTGTTTCTAAGAAACCATGACATGGTCCAATGGTATAATAGCCTGGTTAGGGTTAGGTTAATTTGACTGTAGTAGAATTAATCTTAAATGTATTCTGTCATTATAATCAATGCAATACAACATACGTAAATGTATGAAAGTAGAATGTGCATTTGAATAACAGTAAAAAGCCTGTTGTGGAAAGAGAGAGAGTACTTGAAGATGGAACTTGAAGCCAACAGCTATTTTTAGTTCTAATCTTGGACTTTAACGGCATTCAGGGTTCTGTATCTGTACTGAATATCACAGGATTTGTGAGATCGGTGATCTTTAAGTCAAATTACATTTAAATACTATTAAACCAGTTTGTGATCACTGTTTGCAATCTCGGATTGAATACATTTGTAATACTGTTATGACCCTTCTGCTATGCGAATGTACAGTAGATTTGTGTAACCTACCCTTTCCTTTAAGGTGTTAAATTGAGGTGAAAATGTGTGTTAGTCAATTTGCCATCTGTCAATCGTTATTTAGATTTAGAGAATCTTAGTGGCTATCATTTTGTGCACTACAGCTGCGTTTAAGATACAAAGACACAAAAATATGGTTTAGAGTGGTGCTACGCATTATTAAAGTATACCACCATCAGAGAATGTGAGGATTGCTGATGTTTAAGTTGTCTGAGGCTTGTCACTGACTGCTGGCTGTAGTGTCCTAGTGTTTGGCCTGACACCCAACCCCGCAAAGAGTCCCTGGTGCCTGTTGAGCTGTGGACAGTCAGGACCGACATGCTGCTTTAGGCCAGGTGCAGGGGCGCAGGGACAGCCAAAACTGATGACTTAGTTTCTTTGACTCTCTCAGAGACTATAAATACGCTCTTGCTCCCAGAGAGTTATGGAACTTTAGTGCCGGACATAATCAAAGCCATACCTTTCGAATTTAAAAATAGTGTATGATTAACTTTCTGAAGTGTTTTGGAAAAGGGGGTAATTCTGTTTCCGCATGTATCTCTCGTTCCAGGGTGTACCAAAATGTCGACAC
>CAEFZP010003409.1:0-67703 GCA_903064625.1 Mallotus villosus | reverse complement strand
GTAATGTATTGTATATCCTTTAATGGGGCAAATATGCATGTGCCTATACATGGCAATTTATAGAATTCATCAACATCATTAAGACATTTTATTTTTATTTTTTTTATTTATAGAGTTGCGTACATCAAAACATTGTTTACAGGTTATTTCTTATTGTTGATTACAGAAAATAAAAAACAGTACAAGTGAAACAATCAATGATCGTAACCAGCAAAACCTCAATACTCCCCTTTCTGTTTTCTAGAACAATGTAACAGGGATGCATTGACAATAATAATATATCAATATATCAAAGAGAGAGAAAAATAAAAATAAATAAAGGAAGACACCTTTTGAAGGGGGATAACCTAGCACCTTTTAGAGTGGGTGTATTTTTTACATCAGATAAATAAGAAAAATTGAAAAACGTAGCATGTTTCTTCTAGACTAGAAATAATAGACATAAATAAGAATACAAACAAAAACAAATAAAAAGGGCAACAATCCATCACATGTAGGGGTTCGGTTTGGGAGATTTTTCTTCCCTTAATCCATCGGATCTATATAATTTGTCTGCGTCTTTTTCATGAACAAAGTCCAATTTTCCCATATCTTAGTGAACTTGTCCATTTGTAAATTAAGTGAGAAGGTTATTTTTTCCATCAGATAAATGTCATTAATTGTGTCTGCCCATTCTTCTAATGTGGGAGGATCGGGATGCAACCAATGTCTAGTAATGTTTTTCTTAGCTACTGTTATCATTATTTGAAATAAATATTTATCAATATTTCTCATAAAAAAGTCAGCTTTACCTAGAATAAATGTTTCGAAGTTATTAGGAATTTTCATGTGGAATATTTTTTCCATTGTTTTATGTACCTCTGACCAAAAATGTGTTAACCCTGGGCATTCCCAAAATATATGCCAATGGTTTGCATCCCGATTTCCACAGCCTCTCCAGCATTTAGAGTCTCCTCCAGAGTAATGGGCTTTTAGTTTTGGAGTAATAAAAAATCTTACTAAGCACTTCCATGCAAACTCCCTCCATGTGTATGAACTAGTACATTTCCATTGTGAATCACAGTAGTTATGCCATTCCTCTATTGTCATCTCAAAGTTTCCCTCTCTTTCCCATTTATTTTTTATATATTCTGTAGAGTATGTTTTTTTTGTCAAGAAACCTTTATATAATCTAGAAACTGTACCTTTGTTAGATTCACCTGAATAGGCCCTTAAAATTTCTTTCAGCACCGGGTCTTCCAAATCTATTGGATTTTTTTTTCTACATTTATCAAAATAGTTACGCAACTGTAAATATCTAAAAAAATCTTGTTGCTCTAAGGAGAAGTCTTTTCTTAGAGTTTGGAAATCTTTCAATTGCCCTTTTTTTGTAAGTGAGTAGAAGGTTGTAATCCCTTTATCTATCCATGTTTTAAATCTAAGATCTAATTGATTGGGTTTAAAGTCAGAGTCATACGCACTCCACCTAATTATCCATAATTTATCCATTAATTTATATTCTGTCTTGATTGTATTCCAAACTTTAAGTTGAAACTTAAGCCATGGGTTTTTCAATGTATCCATTATTCGGCCTGACTCTTTATTTCCCAAGACTGCCTGAATAGGGGAATCTTTAATTAAACTCTTTTCAATGTCCTTCCATCTTGCATTATAGTCCTGATTGCATAAATTCAATAAGGGCCTAATTTGGGTTGAGTAAAAATAATCTCTCAAATGAGGAACTCCCATTCCACCTTCTTTTTTCGGGAGTTGCAATGTCTTGAATCGCACTCTCGGTTTTTTCCCTTGCCAAATAAACCTCGAAAGAATTTTATCCCGGTCGTGGAATTGCATTTTGGAAATTTCCACGGGGAGAGCCTGAAACAAAAACAAAATTCTAGGAAGAATATTCATCTTGATGGATTCTATTCTTTGAGTCAAACTCATAAAAGGGTTAGAATTCCATCTTAATATGTCAGATTTGATCTTATTCAGGAGTGGGTCATAATTAATTTTTTTAATAGTTGTAATTTCTTTTGGTAATAATACCCCAAGATATTTTATTGCCGTTTGGTCCCACTTCAGATGAAATCTGTCTTGTAAAGCTCTTGGTGGAGTATAGTTTAATCTTAAAATTTGAGTTTTTTGGATGTTTAATTTATATCCCGCATATTTGCCAAATGTTTCTAACAAATCGAATAATTCAGGTAGAGATTCAGAAGGTTCACTTAAAAACATCAAAATATCGTCCGCGTATAGCGCCACCTTATGTTCATCATTATTTATGCTAATTCCTTTGATACCGTTTCTTTGCCTGATCCACTGAGCCAGCGGCTCAATATATAATGCAAAAAGAAGTGGTGACAATCCACAGCCCTGCCTAGTACCTCTTTCTAACTTAATAGATTTTGATAGATGTCCGTTTATTTTAATTTGGGCGGATGGGTTATTATAAAGAGAGCTGATACCTTTGATAAAATGTTTGTGGAAGCCAAATTTTTCAAGGACCCTGTACAAAAACTCCCAGCTTACTGAGTCGAAGGCCTTTTCCGCGTCTAGACTAACCAATAAGGCCTGTACATTTTGTTCCTGAATATGGCTTAATATACTTAGTGAGCGTCTTATACTATCATGCGTTTGTCTCTGTGAAATAAATCCAGTCTGATCTGTGTGAATAAGCATGGGAAGGACTGCTTCGACTCTTCTTGCTAGGATTGATGTATATAATTTATAATCGACATTAAGGACAGAAATTGGTCTAAATGATCCACAGTCTAATCTATCTTTTCCCTCTTTGGGGATTACTGATATAGTAGCTTCTCTCCACGTAGGGGGGACAATGCCTTCTTTTAATGCTTTATTAAATATATGGAGGAGGCTTGGTTTTAATTCAGTCCTAAAAGTCTTGTACCATTCGGAGGAGAATCCATCCGGTCCCGGAGACTTGTTGGATTTTAGCTTAGAAATCGCTTTATCCAATTCTTCCACTGTTATGTCTGCCGTCAATTTATTATTTTGGTCTTCGATTAGGGTGGGTAGGTTAAGAGAATCTAAGAATTGTTTAATATTTTGCTCCCCCTCCAATTGTGGTTGGGTATATAATTGATTATAATATTTTTGGAAGGCTGTTTGTATTTCTTCTCTTTTGAATACCAAGGTCTTTGTATCCGGGTCTCTAATTTTATAAATAGTACTGTCTGCTTTTTGTTTTTGTAATTTTCTCGCTAAAAATTTTGCAAATTTTGTACCAGCTTCATAGTATTTTTGTTTTGTATAAATCATATTTTTTTGTATCTCTTGAGTATATAAGGTATTTATCTCCCTCCTGATGTCCTTTAATTTTACTGCCACATTTGCGTTTAGGTCCTTTTTATGTTTTGTCTCAAGCTCTCCCAGTTCTTCGTTTAATTTTACTAATCTCAGTTGTCTTTCTTTCTTTTTCCTTGCACAATAAGAAATTATTTTCCCCCTTAGAACAGCTTTTAAAGTGTCCCATACAATTTCTGAGGCAACTTCTCCATTATTATTTTCTTTTAAGAATTGTTCTATTTCTTTCTTTATTTGTGTTTTAAATGGCATATTATTAAGGATACTTGAGTTCAGTCTCCATAAAGTATTTCCTACTTGGCTGTTTATTGGTGGCCAAGCCGCGAAGCGGCGCAGCCACCTCAAGTGTTTCTACCTTTTCTTATTATTATTATTATTATTATTATACATCTTCTTCCGCCTCTTGATGTCTATGGCAGCCCCTAGAACCACAGGCTCAGAAGTTGTGAAATTTGGCACACTCTTTGGGACTAGTCCCCTCATCAATTTCACCAAGTTTCATGTCTCCCATTCCAACCGTCTAGCGCCACCAATGGGTCAAAGTTGAAGGTGTGTTTACACACGTTACTTTTGAACCATGTGCCGCATTTTCCAAAATGAGGTATCATTGGATTCCCTGGATACAGACGAGTTCAACGCACTCTATGACATCATACCAAGTTATACAGATTCTCCGCCATTTTGAATGTTGAGGAAAAGCGTTTTTTTCGCTACTTCTCCTACAATTCTTGTCTAATCTTCTTCAAAATTGCCACAGATTATCTTCAGACCAAGCCTCACAAAAGTTATCCCATGGCGTTTTGATTTTCGCAACAGTTTGTTAGTTACAGCCAATCGAATTGATGTGGCCGAATTTATGTGGCCGCCATTTTGAATGAATGAATATACTTTTTTTGCTACCTCTCCTATAAAGCGTGTCCAATCTTCACCAAATTTGGCACAGATCATCTTCAGACAGAGCCTCACAAACTACATCACATGTTTTTTTGATTTTCTTAATCTTTTGACTGGAACAGCCAATCAAAGTCATCAACCAAGCCACCATAAAGGAAGTGAGGTCATATCTCAGCACCTCTTTACTGCATTGACACCAAATTTGGAATAGGGACTAGGGACCCTGTTCTAAAGAGGTCCAAAATAGGTCATGCCATTTCACCTCTAGGTGGCGCTGCAATAAGCACAAATTTGTCAGCAATTATCCTCAGATCAAGCCTCACAAATGTTTTCACATGGTTTTTGATTTTCAAAACGAGTTTTCCGATAAAGCTGATCAAAGTCGGAGATGAAGCCGCCAAAACAGGAAGTGAGATCATATATCAGGAAATACTTGCTAAATTGACATCAAACATGGTACAGGTGCTTGGGACCCTGTTCCAAAGAGGTCCACAAAATGTTGTGTCATCTAACTGCTAGCAGGCGATCCTGTATCTGACACATGTTAACTTGTGATACCAGCTAAAATGATGCGGACGCCATTTTGAATGAATGAATATAACGGTTTTTTCCTACTCCTACAAAACGTATCTAATATTCACCAAATTTGGCGCAGATTATCTTCAGACCACAATCACCTTGACATGTCAAAATAGGACTGAATTACAGCTGTTTAAACTTGGGCCAAATCTAACAACCGCTTGCCACACGAAAAACTTATAATATTTTCACTCAGTAACTGAACACAGTAATTTCCACCACTGAGAATAACTCACTAGGATAAATTGGTGTCCCGGCAAGTGCAACGTAAGAAGTCAGAATCCAGCCAGAACCAGCAAGCCCGTCATGTCACTGGTTATCTGTTTACACTATCAAACCTCACCTCACTCTATCAAAATGATTTTATATTTTCGAAACCGTTTGTCCGGTACAGCCAATCGAAAACAGCAGCAGAGCCGCAAAACAGAAAGTTGTGTCTTATCTCAGCAAATCTTTGATGGATTCACACCAAACTTGCTGCCTGTACTCGGAACCCTCTTCTGAGGATGTCGGAAGTTTCTTCTGGGTCATCTGACCTGCTTGGCCACCCCATTGCTGCTTGCAGCTATATTTTGAATTGTTGCCATAACTGGGGCGTGGTCTGACAAATCAATATTTCCATGTTCACACTGTTCCACTCTATGACGGTCTCTCTTGTAAATAAAAATATAATCAATTCTTGTATACACGTCATGAGGATGAGAATAATGGGTATAATCACGCCCTGTCGGGTGTATTTCTCTCCAGAGATCTATAACCCCCAGTTCTGACATAAGAATTTTAATTTTTTTGTGAGTTGAGGTTTGAGTATTCATCCTCGAGGAGTCTAACCTCGGATTGATACGTATGTTCCAATCACCCCCGCATATAAGGATGCCTCTTGCTTCTGACATTAAATCAAATATTTTCCTATAAACAGAGATGTGACTGCCTGGAGGAATATAAACATTTAGTATTGTTATTTCAGTATCTTCTATCTTCCCTGAGACCAACACATATCTTCCTTCTTTATCTTTTATCTCTGAAGTTTTCTCAAATGGGACTCTATTGGATATCAAAGTGGCTACTCCTCTTCTATGGCCTGATTTGTATGATGAGTAAAATACTTTTGAAAATCCCATCCTTTCAAGTTTTTCATGCTCAACTGAGTTAAGATGAGTTTCCTGTAATAATGCAATATGTGCTTTTTCTTTTTTCAATTTATTCAGAATCTTACTTCTTTTTATTGGGTTAAGGAGTCCATTTATGTTATATGAAATAATCTTAATTTTTTGGTTATCTGTCATAGGCTTTTTGTGCTACGTTGATCCCATCCTGCCTTCTCCCTCTTGGTGGTGTTTTTTTTTAAGAACATTATGCATCCCAAAAACATTTATGAACCTTAAGAACAAAACTATATACAAAAATAAGATGAACTTCAATCTTATTAGAACCATTCTACCTGTTTTAGCGTACGTTGCTTCCTTTGGTGAGGCTCGGTCTAATCGAGCCTTTCTAGTGCCCAGGGGCGTAGGATACGGTGGGGACGGTGGGGACGTGCACCTATCAGTTTTCGTCATGAGTCATTTTGCACCCACCACTTTTTTTGAAAGAATCCCCGTGTGGGACTCGCACATGATTGGATGATGTCGTGATGATGTCACTGATGCGCTGCAGGTGCAGCTGACGACGTGCCTATTCACTTCTCCTGGCCACCTGACTTGAACATTTTGTTCGTAGTCGCACCACGTTAATGGATAAACTTCTCGATAAACTTCTGGTAATCATACATTTTAATCCTTGAGCTGCGAAAATCTACCGCACTCGGTAATCGACTCATCAGGGCGGCTTCCACACACTGGCAGGCTGCTGGAGGAGACGGGTGAGTTGTGCTGTGTTTTTAATACAAATCCGGTTAAGCTATCACATGTCTGATGCTTCTTACAGTGTGCTGGGACTGTACATGTGCATAACGTTAAGCTGCAGTGTTGTTATCGTGCGGTCTTTCTGAGGTTGCTAAAGCGAGCTAAGCTAGCGGTCAGCAAACTTGACCTCTCGAGGGGGAGTCTTACGCGGTGTCAAGGTGTGTTAGACCATGGATTAAAATTAAATTAAATTAACTGATTATAAAAGAAACCAAAAATTAAGTGCATGTGAATTCAGCAGATTTTTAACTGATTGTAAAAGAAACCAAAAATTAAGTGCATGTTAATTCAGCAGATTTTTAACTGATTGTAAAAGAAACCAAAAATTAAGTGCATGTTAATTCAGCAGATTTTTTAAATGAACGTGTGTGACAGACTGGACAACTATCGCCTAGTCTGCCTCAAAATGCACCAAAGAGATGTGACCGCCTCTCTGAGGCCCCAATGAAGGCCACAGCTATTTGCTCTCTGTCAATAGCTTGGAGTTTCTCCTTGTGGACGTGGCAGACTGACACACTGTTGAGCCTGCACTGTGTCATCGTGGAGCGGAGCCAGGTCTTCAGACGGCGCAGCGCACTGAAACTCCGCTCAGCTTCACAAGAAGACGCAGGGACCACAAGCAACAGCCTAATGAGAGTCTCCACCTGAGTAAACAGTCTTCTTACTTCTGGCACCATGGTCGTGAGGAGCTGCCTGGCCTCCTGGCAAGAAGTGAACTGGTAGCTTGCTTTCAGCATAGCCAGTTGCACTTGCAGCAGCTCGGCGTCCAACTCCGGGTACCGCTCCACTGCCTCACTACACTCTCCTGTCAGCAGGTGTTCCTCCAACTTGGCCAGATAGCCAAGGCCCTCCTGGTGGAACCTGTCATCCAGCTGAGTGACCGCTGTATCGGTGGCGCAGAAAAACTGTACTCTGAAGTACTCCTCGGCAGAAGACGGGATGTGATTCTCAGCCGGCCCACCATATCGGTTGGAAGGTTTCCTCCCACGTGGCAGCTTTATTGGCTCGAGGTCAAAGGATGTGGTGAGTTCTACAGCTCTTGAGTAAAGGCTCATAAATGAATCACCTGTTCTCCTTGCCACTAAGGCTTTCTTGGTGCAATCCACAGCCTGTAACATCCCGCCAATTGACACTGCTCTCCCTTGCAAGCTCCTATTAAGGCCTTCCAGCTTCAGCAGGATATCCTGCCCCAGTACAAGACCAAGGACGGTGGTGCCTTTGTGAAAATGGTCAAGAAGGCCTCTTGCTCTAGGAGCTAAGACACCCCCTTTATTTGAAGCCATCTCCTCCAGTGCAGCCAGGATCACCTCATATTGGGTAAGGACTGACTTGATGGCTGGTGTGCGCACAGTCCATCTTGTGGCACACAACGGCTTAATTGTCATGAACGAGCCGTTTTCAGATATGGCTAACTGTTTGAAGATGGTCTTGAACTTCCCAGACTGTCCAAACAAACAACCCAGGTCATGGATCCACTGGAGGGCATCGCTCACAACTGGTGCGGATGAGGAGACTGCCTGAGTGACCAGGTTCACACAATGCGGCCCACAGTGGATGAAAGTGGCAAGCGGCTGCACTCTGCGGACCAAAGCTTGCATCCCAGATATGTGCCCCGACATGTTTGCCGCTCCGTCATATGTTTGGCCACGAAGACCCGAGAGTGGGAGGTTGAGGCGGAGCAGCACATCGGAGGCAATTTTCCACAGATGCGCGGCAGTTGTCGAAGAGGCCTCGTACATCCCCACAAACTCCTCCCTTGGCTCCAGGTCTTTGTCGACATAGCGGAGGCAGATGGAGATCTGCTCCGTTCCACCGATGTCCTGGGTTCCATCCATAATGAGCGAGTACTGCAGCACAGGTAAGGCAGATATTTCCCCAACTATCCCCCTTATTATGGTGTTTCCCATGATGCTTAAAATCTCATTTTGTACATCAGGGCCGGTGTAGGAGTGATTTCTCTGCAGCCAGCTTGACAGGTTGGGGTCATCCTCCGCCTTATCCATCAGATAGCACTGGAAGTTTCCATCCTCTTTGGAATGGCCTCTAAGAGCCAAGCCCTGCTTCGACAGATACCTCACAGCACCTACAATTTGTAACAGAGCAGACCTGGCTGCTTCTTGTGCACTTGCTGATGGGCTGCAAAGTTGTTGTCTTACAGAATTGTGTAAGTGTTTACGTGTACTGACCGCTATGTTGTGTGCCTTGCTACCCTCATGCCGACTGAAAGCTTCCCTACCCTTTTTCCAGTTTCTGAAGCCTGATGAAATGAATGTTGGCTCTGCACTTTTGGCCAAGGTGGAGGTTTTCTTTGCAAAGGTGTTCGTGCAATGGATACACAAAACCCCCTTAAGTTGCTGGCTGTAGTGTAGCCACGGGAACGCTTCGTACCAGCTATCCTGGAACCTAAGTGTGCGATTTGACAGTATTATTGGCTCAATATCCCTGGCACTGGGCTGGTACGGGCAGTCCAAAGGATGTTCGAGCTGGATCCCCTCAGTTTGAGTAGCTGGCTGCTCCTGTAATGTAATTAGTTCATTGAATATCAATTAAGGGGTAATTGGGTAGTAGTTTAGTTAATGGAATTTTTGTAAAATTATTTGTGTAAATAATTGTAAATGCAGTTTATGTATGGTAAACAGAATGCAGTTTTAAATGTTGCTTGTTTTAAGATTATTGTTGCTGTCTGTTTATTTGAATTGTATCGTTTTTTTCTCTAGATATATGCAGACCTCACCTCATCATGCTCATCCGTCTGTTCCTCCCTATCTGTGTTTCTTTCAGATGTACCTGGGACCTGTTCCTGATATAAACCATGTACAAATAAGTAATCCGTAAGTTCTTGTTCCTGATAAAATTCAAACAAATACAGTGATTGATGGTATCTTATGTGATTTCGCCCCGTCTAATTTTTATTGAGATCCTTTTTAGGACCTTGTTTTTGAATGTGCTACCTCACCTCTTGACTGTTCGTCACCAGTTCCTGCCTTTCATTTAGTTCTGCACTTAGTTCCTGTTCCTGATAAAACAAATAAAATGTGTTTATTCCATTGATTTTGTCCTGTTTTCATTTTTATTGTGGTTTTAGGTGGTGTACACCCAACAGTCTATAACAGTTCATGTAACATCTTATCTTTTATCCAAAACGTACATTTAATAAATAACTAATATTAAGTAATTGGTTTGGCTACAAGATGGGTTTCAGGTCATTGTGTTGTAGGTATGGTAAAAATGATACAGGTGTCATACGGACATCTAGTGGTGGGTCTGCAAACTGCGAATCAGCGGCAGTCAAGAGGACGACTGGAAGGATCATGACTCATGGGCCAAGTTCAGTTTAAAGTGTTTGTAGTTGCCTTGCCAGCAATAGATGAGAGATTTGCTCTCATCCCTCCATTAATCAATCCATACTCTTGTAAATTTCCCGGTTATCCAAATTCATATATTTATTAAAATAGGGAAGCTATTTTTAAGCATGCTACTAGCCATAGCCAACACTGTGTGCCGCTAGCAACAGTTAGCTAGCTAGCTGTTGCTTTCTTAACGTGTTAACGTGTCAAGAATGACTGATTAGGTTATTCATATAGCCGATCCAATCATAAGATACCGGCACACTTACTAAAGGCCTGCATGGCTGCTTGGCTTTAAAAAAAGCTCTGATGTCCAGTCCACTACTTCTTTTGGACATGATGTATTTCCAGAGAATGTCTAATATGAGAGATTCGTAGACGGGCTCTGGTATTTCTCAATCGTTAGACAATCGCGCTCCTTTTTTAAAAATAATCTAAGTGTAGATGTCCCCTCTGCGGCACCGTAGTTTATTTTATTTTTTTAATGTGCGGACCGCTTGGTATGGACAGGAAATAAGGCATCGTATGATCATATCACCTACTCTTTACTTTTATCTGATGCAATGAGCCGAGGTATCATAGACGAGCAAGACATTGATTTTAGCCTGCATAGGCTACAGGATACAGCACCATACCAGGCTGCTAGTGCCATGGACTATATCAAAGTGATAACCTGTAGAAGAACAAATGGATGTTGTACACAGCATGGATATGCAGACCACCTGACACAAAGGTAGGACGCGATATGTTTATTACATTTTTGCTGGTGGTGTTGTGGCTAGGTTTTGTCTTGTGCATTTTGCACACAAGTGATGGACTGTTTTAACTCTTCTCGACTCTTGTTGTAATTAATGTTAGCCTTAGCCACCAACTTAGTTATGGTTTGTGATCGTACAGCAAGCATTGGTATTGGAGATGATCGTGGAGTAACGTTAGTCAGTATCTTGTTTAGTTATTGTTTAGTTGTTATTGTTTAGTTACCGGCGGCGGCGGCTGCGACTGCCGCCGGTACCTGGCTGGTGGGCCGGTCTCGGCTCAAAATGCCCGAGCCGATTTTTTGTCCGCCGAACGTGCCGGCAAATGCCCGGTATGCCCGATGGCCAGTCCAGCGGTGGATGCATATTGTTGTGAATTGAGAGCAGTCAGCTGATGGTGTGATATGTTCGTCTGTGCGAGTCGTGCCACACATATTTTTGCTTTTTCAATCTTGGCGAAATGTGTCGTGCAGAAGTTGTGTTGTGTGCTCATCTGAGTCTGATCGTGTCATCACATTGTCACATGAAGCAGAAGATAGTGGGTCAAATGTCTAATGCTTTTTGAAAATTTAGGCTTGCCTTTCTTCTTCATAAAACGTGTCGGACATCATCACATTTTTGTATACATTTTTATTAATTAACATGACCTGCGCGAAAGGGGGGAAAAAATGAATGCGCGTCATTGTACCCAGCACTTCTGAAAATGCACTTCCGAATGCGTCTTTGTACCCAGCACATTTCAAACCAAACCTACGCCCATGCTAGTGCCCCTGGTGTTAAGGCACTCATGAAGGGAAAATCCTCTCTTTCCAGAGAGAGGAGCCCTAAAAGATGGTTGCATATCGTCCATTGACATGCACACTGCATCTTTGTGTCCCGACTACTTTCTAGTGTTATCTGTAGGAGTCCTCAGCATTTGTAACTCAAAACTAATCAGAACTATCTCAGCCCTCGCAGTTCAAGCTAGGAAATACACATTGCTTATAACAGTCTTATAGTTCCTGGTTAGCTCTTAATAGGTCCACAAAAAACGATATTGTTCAATTAAATCAGGTTGCTAGGCTTGAACCACATAAATCAGGCTAATATTTACTTGGTGGAGTGTGTGTTTCGTTTGAAATCCTGCAGTTTTTCTCTGATGGACCGCTGTCTGGTTCTCCCTTCTCGTTGCGTCTCTGCGGCTGTGCCCGCTGTCACCTTCGGGTCCCCGGCCACCTGCCATGCCGAAATGAGTTGAAGCTCCCGGTCATCTTGGTCGGGTGGTGTCGTGATGACGGTGACCGGTAGTCCCCGCGAAGCCATGTCCTCCGTTGCCTGCGCCGCGCTCTGGTACAGCTGGATGCCATCATTATAGTAGACTCGAAGTTTTGCTGGGTAGGGGGTTTGGAACTTGATTTTCCGCTCCTTCAGTATCTTCTTCGCCTCAAAGTATTCAAAGCGATGTTTAAGCACCGCGGGTGGATAGTCATGGTCTATGAAGAAGCGAGTGTTGTTGTAGTAAACAGATTTCTTCTGCCATGCTCGGCGGATCACCTCTTCCTTTACTCTGTAGCTAGCAAACTTAGCAACAATAGACCGGGGCTTTGACCGTGCGTCCCCTGGTTTAGCTGCCTGAACTCGGTGAGCTCGCTCGATCCGGACCTCCATGTCCTCCGAAATATCCAATGTTTCTCTCAGTAGTTTCTCTAGGAAGCCACACATGTTCTCGCCCTCATCCTTCTCGGGTATACCATAAATCCGTAGGTTATCCCGGCGGGCTCGCCCTTCTTGGTCAATTAGCTTAGCCTCGGTGTTAGCTTGGCGATGCATTAGCTTTTTCATGAGCCTGCCCATAGCCTGTAGTGCTGTCTCGGCTTCTTCAATCCTACCTTCAGCTTCATCGAGTCTGTCGTTTGTTCTGCGTTGTTCTTCTTTTATCTCTGAGAGTTGTTGTTTATTGTCGCGCCTGAAGTCTTTTATCTCCCGCAATATGCAGCTCAAAGTAGTATGCTCTGCCCCATCATCCTCACTAGGCACGTGGGTAGGGGAGCTACTCGGGCTAGCTTGCGTTAGCTGAGACCATTCTTCCTCATTCCGTGTCTCTGTTGCGACCTGAGTTCTCCTACTTGCTTTCTTACTAGCTCTGCCCTCTGCCATATTTGTTTCAATTCGTTGTTCGGGATATTCTCAATGTTTTTAGGGCTATTTTCTTAACAAGTCGGGGAGCGCAGAAGTCAAGCAGCCATCTTGTGTCACGTTCCGACCGGAAGTCGCATTAAGACATTTTAAACTACTTTTGAATTTAATTTCTGACTGTACCAAAATAAATGTTTATTTGCAGATGCCAAACATCTGCCAATTAAAAATTTTTAAAAAAAGGACCACAAGGAAATGGAGCCAAGAGGCCATGGCTCGGGCCCTAGAGGAGGTCAAGGCAGGCAGGCTCAATCTGCGGCAGGCAGCCCAGGAGTTTGGGGTCCCCAAAACCAGCCTGAGCGACCGAGTCAGTGGAAGGGTGTCCTCTGATTGTGTCCCGGGTTAGAGGACTCTCCTCACCCCTGCAGATGAGGATTCCCTGGTGGAGTACCTCTTGTACTCTGTCAGTCATGGGTTTCCACTGACGAAGGCTCAGGTCCTGGCCCACGCTCTGGCCATCTACAACCTCCGCCACCAGGCATTCCCCAAGACCGGGCTTGGCCAGACGTGGTGGATCAACTTTAGGGAGCGGCACCACCATCGCCTGACCTCCCAGACATAATTGACCGTGGGAGGGCATCCTGCGCCAAGAGGGGGCCAATAGAGGAATATTTTAAGCTCCTCACCACCACCATGGAGGAGCACGGGTTGAGGGAGAAACCCGTCAGGTTTACAACTGTGACGAGACGGGGTTTCAGCTGGATGCTACCAGTAGTAAGGTCCTAGTGCCCAGGGGGACTAAACACGTTTACAGGCAGGCCCAGGGAACCAGGGGGACCACATCACCGTCCTGGCCTGCCTCAATGCGGCTGGGGAGGATATCCCCCCTTTCATCATATATAAGGGGGGATATCCTGGGGGGCCCTACAATAAAGAAGGGGTTCCCAATGCCCTCTACGGGAAGTCGCCAGCAGGGTACATCGACAGCGAGCTGTTCAGGAAGTCGTTTGTCGAGCACTTCCTGAGGTTTGCAGCTCAGGAGCGCCCGCTGCTGCTGATAATGGATGGACATCAGTCCCATCTGGATCCAGAGCTGGTCCGGGCGGCACAGAGGGAGGGTGTCATTCTCCTGTTGTAGTGTGTAGGTTGGGACGAGGAGCTGGATGAAGATGAGTTAAAATGTTATTTGTGTGAATAATTTAGTTTTAATTTTGTTTTTTTGTCTGTTTTGTATTTAAATAAATATTCAGATTTTCAAAGATTTGCACTAGTCATTTGTCTTTTGCTAACCATCCTGTTATCTTTGACCCCATTCAATGTTTAAGGTCTCTAAATATATGATTGACTATTGCTTCATATTTCATGACTTTCTAATTAAAATGGGGACAATTGAATACACGTTAAATTAACATGATATGTTTTCAATGTTCTGTACACATGCGGTATGCATCGTTTTTCTTTGGATAAACATGTTTGGAGGTTTTGCAAGGGACTGACATGAGAAGAGTTCAACAAAATATCCAGGTGGTGGTGGTATACAGTCAAATTGAGCTTGTATCGCTTAGTTTGGAGATGTTGAAGCGTGATATCTTATTGTGAAGGACATAACTACGTCCCCGGATATGTTGACAGCATTGATGGTCAGTTTGGTAACCCTGGATTCAAGTTAGGGCCAATCCCAATACATCCCCTTACCCCTTCCCCTTGGTTTACCCCTACCCCTTGGCCCTCGAAACCGAGGGGTAAGGGCTACATAGCCCTAGGAATTGGGACGACACTTGGTTACGTGTACATCATCTAGCACGTATCGATATCTCCAAAGCAAGTAGTATTATGCACTGATTTCAAACGAAATTCGCTGCTAATGGAGTTTACTTAAAACTGTAGACATGCTAGTAAGAGAAATGTGGGACTGTTGTGCAAATTAACACTGTAACATTATCGTAGCAAACTAGCGATTTTTAGAAACGTTTCAATTAGGAAAATGGTTGCAAATATATATGTGCAGGACTGTGTATAGCACAAAACAAGACTTTAATAATTGTTTTATCAATTAATTAAGCCGCAAATATATCATTTATCGGACTCTCGGGATGATCTGGCCGCCATTGTTGCCGGTCGCGCATTATTCGCATACCCCTTGGTTTCAAGTAAGGTCTCGATCTCACTTGGTTTCAAGGGGTGTATACCCCTTCGTCTTAGCCCTACCCCTAGCTCAAAAAGAGTATTGGGACACCACTAGGTCTCACGCGATCGCGCAAAACCAAGGGGTAAGGGGATGTATTGGGATTGGCCCTTAATATCCCCGGAAAAACAGCAGCGGCGAGTGTTTACTACGAGGATAGAAGTGCAGTCGGGTTTGGACAAGGGTAGCGCATGGCTAATTTACCGTTGTTACAAGCCAACTGGTTGTCAAGCCTACTGGTTTTTCTACGCGTGCACGCGCTGTGTTCCCTTCACATCTGCGGTGGCTGTCTGTCTCGGTCACCAGATTCGTCACACATTCACAAACATATTACTGGAGTTCTTCAATCTACATTTCATATCCATTGCGGCGATCGTGACTGTATAAGTGAGCACTACATCCCAACGACGTATACAGAAACACATTCAAGAAAATATATTTATAGAAAGATCGCAACGACCTGGATTCGAACCCTGTTGAGCAAAACGGTAGTTCCATGCTGGTCGGTAGCTTATCCGATAGAGCCAACGAATAAAAAAAAATTGCAAGACATTTAGGCTATTACTCATGACGTCACATCGCGTCTGTGTCCAAGACACCTTTTGGTCTAGGTGAGCTGAGACAACTGATTTCCTCGGGCGGATATTAAGGCACAACAAAAAAGCCACAAAAAGGTATAAAAAGACCAAAACGTTTAACAAATACATCCTCATGTTCTCCCTTTTCTAGGAATGTCAGTGTACCTAAGTTTAGTGTCATTCATTCAGTCATGTACTCATATTCCAGTTGTTCTATCTCCAGCCTTGTTTTTTTAAATTAAAAGCCTCTTATACTCTATATCGAGCTCCAGGGTTATTTTATACAGGGCCCTCACAATGTCTGCTCCAACCTGAAACACATAAAAAACATTGTCCCTTTGCAAGGCACACTTGGAGAAAGTTGAAGTTGTCCATTTGACTACTTGTGTTTCAAGGTTCATTGCTTATACCTTGTGTCTTTGTCTTAGCCTTGAAGTGGAGGCCCTAGGCTCAGGGGGAGGAAGAATTTCCTCTTCCTGCTGAGTTTAACACCATAGCAATTTAATCAATAGAGTAATATTTGTGTGTACCCCCAAAATGCTCTCTGGGCAGGCAGACACAGTTTCCTGATCATCTAGGACCTCCACTTGAGAAATTAAATGGCATATTTGATCAATATTCAGCAACCACATATGGCATACATACTGGCGTATGGCTATTAGTTTCACAGTTACCTCTGTATGGCACAGTGGGTGGTGGTAGCAACAATACTATATTTCCTGTCACTGCAGAGGACAGTAATACATTTCACTCCAACAATATTTATAAATAATTGTTGAATGAACATGGTCACATAGATTACTTGAAACACACATATGCCTGGGTTTCCGAGCTGCTGCCACCAGGGTCTGAAGAAGTGCCCCCTTCCACTCCTTCCATCATGAGGCGACCCTGATAGCTGGAGAGGGCCAGCTCCTCAGCAGGAGTGAAGTCCTGTGGAGAGGGCTATGGGTCCCCCCAGTTGTCTGACACATTTTTCTTCCTGTTAGCTGCAAGCAATTTCATTGTTCTACCATCGACTTGGTGCGATCACAACAATTTAAAGCTAAACGCTCTTAAAACAGTGGAGTTAATAGTGGACTTCAGGAGGAACCCGCCCCCTCCCCCTCCAATCATACTGGTAGGCACCCCAGTCGCCATAGTGGAGTCATGCAGATTCCTCGGGGTGACGCTCTCTCGGGACCTAAAGTGGGGGCCCAACACCGATGCCCTCACTAAAAAAGCACAGAAGCGTTTGTTTTTCCTGAGGCAGCTCAGGAAATTCAAGCTGCCTAAATCCATGCTGGTGAACTTCTACACGGCCATCATCGAGTCCATCATCACCTCTGCCATCATCACCTGGTTCCCCGCTGCAGCGGCCAAGGACAAGGCCAAGCTGCAGCGGGTGATACGCTCGGCGGAGAAGGTGATTGGCTGCCCCTTGCCCCCCCTTGGGGCCCTGTTTAACAGCAGGGCTCTGGGGAGGGCCAGGAAGATCATGGCTGACCCTGCACACCCAGGCCACGGTCTCTTCGCCCCGCTCCCTTCAGGCAGGAGGTTGCGGTCAATAAGGACTCTTAAATCCAGACATTTGCACAGCTTCTTCCCCACGGCCATCCGTCTAATTAATGCACTGCCCCCTCCCCCCCTCAGTAACCTAATGGTCTGCTGTCATTGATAGATTATATCACTATTATGTACTCATTTTTGCACTATATATGTTGGTATGCACTGTCTTGTCCTGTCTTGCACCTGTCCTATTGTAAACTCCACTGTACCAAAGCAAATTCCATACATGTTTACATGTCATGGCAAATAAAGTCTTCTGAATCTGAATCTGAATCTATAGGCCCTTTAGCTATACCAATATCCTACAAAAGGGACTGACTCAGGCAATTAAGCCTTGTAGGCTACTTGTTGGGCGTAAAATATGTGCAAGTATTACTGCCAATACCGTTTTGAATTATGTTTTTATTTTATTTGCTCCCACGATCGTTTGCCACTGCCAGGGTTGCAACTAAAATAATACATAATACAAAAGTTTAACGTTATGGAATGCACACATGTAATTATGGTCACATCTTGTGCCTGGGAAAGTTATATACGCATTTACAGCGTCTGCTATGTTCTACCAGGTTGGCAGCAGCGACTTCATTGATTTTTGTCTGTATATATCAGTATTCCTGATATGTTTGTGTAACAATATTTCACGCAGGAGGAATAGACAAAGTTTGTAAGATTATTGTCCGGAATGTCCGCTCCTCCTCCGTGAAATATGCGGCTCTTGTTTTGTCCATGTTTGCGATTGGATATACGGTGCAAACACTGCCCCTTCATGTGAACGTGCACGTCTCTAGATTAGAAAGATCTGGGTTGAGTTAGAGAGTTGATAACCGCCGTCGTGATACCGTTTATCGTGATTGTCTCGCTTTGTGTAGCCGGGTAACTGAAAGTAATCCAGAGCATGTTGATCTTGATTCGTAGTACAGGCCCCTGGACATCCAACATGAGATGTCACATCTTTGTGTGTTCACTTGTTTGTTTGGCCTCGCCCCCTCCAGGTGTGTCTCGTCTGCTCGTTAGTGGGGTATTTAGTCAGTGGGGTTATGTTTGTCCTGTGCCAGTTCGTCTTGTGTGTTTCCCAAGTCGTCCCCGCCGGTTTACCTCTGTCTCCAGTCTCCAGTACCAGTTCCAGTTCCAGTATCCTGATTACTCGTGCACCGAACCCTGCCTGCCAAGTACCTGACCCTGCCTGCCGTCTGTCTGTGCCTTATCAAGTCTCCACCGTGTACCGAACCCTGCCTACCAAGGACCTGACTCTGCCTGCCGTCTGTCTGTGCCTTCACTCCACTGTGTACCGAACCTTGCCTGTCCATCACCTGAGTAAGCCTGTCGATTTGGAACAATAAACATCTGTGACTGAACTACCTGCCTCTGCTGTCTGCATCTGGGTCCACCTCTGTACTTGAGCCGTGATACGAGACACCCTTCACTTTCTAAATAAGTTCTAAAAACAGAATTTGAAATGCTTAAACTGAGCTCCCCCTGCGGCAAAAATGATCTCGCCACTCAGCTTCGAAATATAACTTCCCCCCCTGTGCAAAATGTTGCATCTCTCGCAGCGGTGGAAAGGGAGTTAACTATCAAAACTCGTAGTCATGGTCTCTACTGCACTACCCTCTTCCTTGGCTGCAACTCCACTGATCAGCTATTAGTTGAATTTCAGTAGACCTTGTGGTGGTAAAAAAATGCTTCTCAAATACTCTCTTGTTGACAAATTAGTTCATTTGTAAGACAGATTAATGTAGAATTGTAGTTCTCTAAAGTTACTGTTGTAGTTGTCATGGCCAAAGTGTGCAGACTTGGGTTTACGTAGGCCCTACTCGCAACATTGATCAAAATACAACTTGTATACGAAATACAAAACTGTTAAATAGACATACACGTTGACATGTGTAAAAACGTTTTATTATATTTCTCAGTCTCTGCTAATTTGTCGATACAACTAGGGGAGTTTGTTCCAGCTGGGCTAACTAGCTAGTTACCACAGAACGAAGTCACGTAATGTACGAGACTGAATTTGAAAGAACAAAAAAACCACCAGGAGCACCGACAACGTCGGCAACCGTGCGCTAGGCCTCATACTTTTTATTAATGTCTTTGTACAAATACAGAGACGTATCGTACAGGACTGGATATGCAGCCACACAGGCGATAAGTTTCTCCATCTTGAAACCTAGAAATATTCACCATGTTTGCTACATTACGAGAAACAAGCAAACACTCCGATTGGCCATCGCTAGCGAAAATCGCTCCTCATTTGCATAAAGTTGAGAAAATCTCAACTCTGTGTCGCTACCCACAATCCACGCAAGCGATTCGCCTGGCTCCATTGAAAATGAATGGAAAACATGTTGTCGCTCGCATCGCGTCGCTGCAGTGTGAACGCACCTTTACACTGCACATAGCCAGAACAGCATGCAAGCCTAAAGTGAAACATCACCAAACTTCCTTGCAATGGAAATGAAACCTCCGACGCGAGAACGAGAGACACATTCAGGTATAGTAATGTAATATGTGATGCTGAAACATCTCTAGTAATAGTATTTCTATTACCATCCATTGTAACTAAGAGTAGTTTGCTGACCTTTAAAAATACATGCTGTCGTGGACCCAAAACCTTCACATCCACCACGTGCAATGGCCCCTGTTCCCTTGGACTTCTGAGAGGGTACACAACTTCTGTAAGACGTAACTCAGTGCTTCGATTGCATTGCAGATCAAAAGTTTTAGGATTGTTGAAACCTGGACATTAAAAACAAAATGCACATTATATTAACTTATTGAACTTGTGATTCTGACACTGTCCTATGGACTACTTCTATGTGAAGTTAGTCTATTACAAACAAGCTGACAATGTATTCACAAAGCAATGAAGGTGCTGATATGTGCATTATAACCACAACAGTTGGCCAATAATGAGTTCTGAATCGTTGCACAGTTTAAACTGGTAACTAATGTTGCTAATACAAACACTAAAGAATCATGGAAAAGTACACAAAAATAAAGGGCTAACAATGCGTCAGCTTCCAATTCATTTTCAATGAAACCAGGCGTTGACGCTCGCGTAGGGCATTGTGGGAAGGTGAGCGGAGCGTCGAAAGTTGGATTTTCTCAACTTTATGTAAATGAGGAGCGTGAAAATGCTAGCGTTGGCCAATTGGATTGGTTTTCTAGGTTTGACAATTTCAAGATGGAGGAGCAACTCATCGTATGCGTGTCCGCACACCCAATATGATATAATACATCTCTGTTTGATTACAGAGATGTTAATAAGAAAAATGATGCCTGGCGCAGGGTTGCCGAGGTTGTCGGCATCCCTGGTGTGTATTTTGTACTTTTGTAGCTAACGTTGAAATGCTGGCTGGCAGCCACTCGCTAGCCATACAGTAAGTGTGTACTGGCTAGTCATAATTGATTTGCAGAGATTTTGAGTAATATAATTAAAGCTTAGTACACATGTCAACGTTTGTCTGATACTTTCTTTCTAGTCGATGTACGCAAATTGCTAAAGTCTAGCTAGCTTGCAGAAATTGTAACTAGCCTATTACAATACATTAATAATAAAAATGAGCGTAAACACTATAAATACATATACAACATGGACCATAGACAACTCTGTATTCCAGCCGGCACAAGACCGGTTACATAGAGTGTGTGGCATTTAATCTTTCACTCGGCCTAAAAAAAAGTGTGGAAAAAGATCACCTTGTGTGCAGTAGATAAGATCATGTCAGATCTAGAAAGCGTATCAGATTTTTGCTTAATGTGTGTAAAAGTTGTATTTTGTCTGCACATTTTGCCATGACATTATACGAACTACATAACAGTGATTTAAGAACTACAGTTTTGCATTAATCTCCGACACGCCCCCGAGCGTGGTGTACTCTGGGAAGGCAAGCGGTGGGGAGCGTTAAAAAAGGCTGCAGTGTGAACCCACCGTAATAAACACTCAAAAAACAATGCCCGATTCAACTGAACAATGTTCTTGCATTACAGTAGCACTTGCTTTCTCAGTAACACTTAGGCTAGGCTAGCTAGCTACCAATTACAAATATCTCAATGCTAACACATGGTCACATTGTTTCGTTTACTGTTCTAAAAACTTTTGTGTGAGAAACTCCTTCAGTCTATTATAATACCAACTTAAGAAAATATACAACCAAAACTGTGAAAGAAAAAATGACTCACTCAATGTCCTTTTAACGTTGAAAAGTTTCACTGGCTGTCCATTTTTGCCAGCCTGGCTAAACATGTGGTGTTTCTCAGGCGAAAATACCACAGTGTTGTGGTATTCTTCTCTTCCACTTTGGAACACCGCATTGAAATACTTGGTATTTCTTGCCGATGTTTTGATCGGAGACACCGAATGAATGTAGCCATCGATGTCTCTGGTCTCCACACCAATCTAAATTTTCTTAGTGGCAGTTGGCTCCATTCTTGTCACAGTACCTTCAAGACTGCTACCTGCAACTCAAGACAACCCTTTCCTGCCGGACCATTCCAATATGGGAATAAAAATCCCCATCGTGCACTTCTTACTATCTTCGCCGTCCAATCACGGATGTTATTTCTGAAAACTACCAAATACTCATGACAACTTAAAATCAAAATACATATTATGGTTAAGGGGCGACTGGTCGTGAGAAATAAATACATTATTTGGGTTAGGCAGGTTATTTAGCACTTCTGTTGTTTTCATACTTTGGCACCGTTCATGGTCCCCTGTTCCCCCTGTTCTATCATCACCCTCGTTAGTGTTCGTGTTGGCTGCTATTGTTAGACTCTCCTTTGACCCCTAGACATCTAGCCTTCGGGACTGTTTGCTCAGACCAGGGAGGGTCGTAACATATTGGGCGCTCGTGTCCAGGATCCACTGGATTTCCCACCATAGTATAGCTGCAGCTAGTAAGGGGTGTGTGTTTCTGTGTTTGTTTGAGTATGGCTCGGACTATCGTCCGAGCCATACTGGTCCAGCAGTTCGCCGGAAGGTGCGGCCACAAACTGCTGGACCAGTTCGCTGGACGGTGACTTGTGTGCATTAATTGACCATTATGACCTATCCGTAGCGAAGGGCAAAGTAAAGTCGGTTCTTAGACAGGGCGTTTGGGATGCAATGGAGGTGCTGCCTCCCCTTGGCGCAGGTGTTTGGCGTTGAGGACGATGTTGAGGTAAAATCTCCATCCACTCCGCCTCGAACATCCACTTCCCAAACCTTGTCGCCGGGGGAGGGCTCCAGTGTTACGGTCCGCGTCGCCCGTCTCTAGATGGAGAGGGGTGACAGAGAGCACGCTCGGAGAGCGGAGTATGAATCAGGGTTCGTACAGATGCTTGAAAGTCGGGAAAATGCTTGATTTTAACCATAGTGTTTTCAAGGTTTGAAATGTGCTTGAAATTTGAACACTGTGCTGGAAAATGCTTGATTTTCTCTATATTGACCAGTGTTGTATTTTAACAAATAGGCTACATTGTATTCTGTATTTTTTTTTATTAAGTCGAATGTTTTTTTCTCCGCGTCTGCTCCCCGTGTTCTTTCCGTGCGCACGCGCCTCACCTGGTGATCACTTCAGCAATCAGCAATTATCCAAACTAACCAAGTCGCTGTCGCTGCTCACATGGACCTATCGCTCCCGAAGCTGCCAGGCCAGGTTGCAGATTCAATAAACACTGGCTTGAAAATGATCAATACAAAAATTGGCTACGACGTGGACCAAATGACCGGCAAGGATACTGCTCGGTCTGCAAAAAGGATATCCAGATTTATACAATGGGGGAATCGGCACTTACAAGTCGATACAAAATAGCTTGCTAATGACGCTCAAATCCGTTAGCAATTAGCTGGTCAGCTAGTTCTGATTCAGTCATGCATCAACGTCATGTTGTTAGCTAGATACGTTAGCTCGGGGTGACTTAGAGCTAACGTTAGTTCGGGGTTTTTTTCATCCTAACGTGACGTACACCTAGCGGGGTGATAACCGAGGCAGCCGATGCATTTTCATTTGATAACACTAGTAACATTAGTTCGGTATTTGCTGGCTGACACGTTGCAAAGTGAAATCAGTCCACGGTTCCAGCATGTTAACGCTATGTCGGGTTATGTGTACCGATGCTTTATTGGACCACAGCCCATTTAGTCCCGTGTACGTACTGAAATCATGGACGTATTATAATAGAGTCGAGCTGCAGCCCCAGAGACAAACACCCTGGCGTGACAACAACACCCAGGCGTGACGGTAACCGGAAGTTATGTGACGGAAGTTATCAGAATAAAATAAACTTATAATGTATCAGAATAAATGAGCGTATTTATCGCTGAAGTAACATAATACAAAAATAACAACATATTTCGACATGACAGTAACCATTTTTACAGCTTAAATGTTTTCGAAATGCCAGGGAAATGTCAGTACCCGTAATTGTGTTTTTTATGTCTATCTAATAGAATCAAATTGTATTTTTTCTAAGGATATCATCACAATTCGATATAAATATACATTGACGCAATGGTATTTCTAAGTGTATTATACAGTTACTCATTAAGGTAAATGACCATCGGTGTCACCTGAGGGTGTGGTTAGGAGAAAGTACCAGGGCTCGGTTCACCGAGGTGTTGGGGTTAGGAAAGTACCAGGCTCGGTTCACCTAGGGTTGGGGTTAGGAGAAAGTACCAGGGCTCGGTAACCTAGGGTTGGGGTTCTACTTCCATGAAACGAAGTGCAGGCTGGATACTGTTGGCTAATTTTTTTAAAAGGGCGCGGTATTATAATATTATTAGGCTATATCCGAATTTAGCGAAAGTAAATAAACCACGGCACGGCTTTTAACATGAATATTACTTAATACATTAAGTACATTGACATTCTCACTTACTTCATGGTTGATCTTTGGTTTCTGATAGCGATGTGTAAAAAATCCCTTCCGTCACACCACGGTTACTTCCGTCACGCCTGGGTGTTATGTCACGCCAGGGTGGTTGTTCTCCGGGGCTGCAGCTGGACCCTACTCCGTATTATGGCTAAAATACCTTTTTTATTGACTGGAATCCATTTTGGACGAGGATCACTTTTTGGCAACACACCGACATACACAAACTGTAACTTGGCACTATTAGGAGTTTATGGTACAAGAGCTACTATTAAAAATAGTTTTTTAGTTATTTGAATATATAGAGTATACATATCATTTTTTTTAATACAATTATTCAGCCGGGAGAAGAGGATTGTTCCCTTGCCATGTAATTGTCATTTCTGCAAAAGAGCAACAGACAAATAGAAATGAAGGTAAATAGGGAGGATTATTTGTCATGTATATGTATATATAGAGTCTATTTAAAAGCTTCGGGTTCCTTGAAAAGGTTCACATTTTATCTTGAAAGTGCTGGAAAAGTGCTTGAATTTTACACTTAAAACAGCTGTACGAACCCTGATGAATACAAATAGAGGTGAAGAGGCTTGAGCTTGGTTGGATTCGCAACCAACCCATTTCGCCGCACAGGCAACGGGCGGGAGTGCTATTAATGCCATCGACCGGGCCCATGTTAAAGCCGACTGTATGAAGCTACAGCGGAAACCGGTCGTCTCGTCCCGACCAGCACCCTAAACCTGTCAGCTTGGCTTAAGCCTCTTCCGGTCCCTTCCCTAAGTAAGTAAGTAAAGTTTATTTATATAGCGCCTCTCGCAGACCAAGGTCACAAAGCGCTTCACATTAAAAAACACAATAAAATACAATAAACACACATATACAGAGTCTGTTACAAAGAAGAGTTTCCTAAGAACGTACAATATAATACTATACAATATAATACAGAGTACATGGATCTAGAAGGCCTGTCTGAACAGTGCGTCTTAAGCTGACTCTTAAAAATATCCACAGAGTCCAGAATGCGCAGGGACTGGGGCAGGTCATTCACAGACGAGGAGCAACAGCCTTGAATGATCTGTCTCCTCTGGTTTTAAAGACGAGTGCGAGGAACCATCAGGAGGTTCTGCGTGGAGGACCTCAGGCTCCTGTTGGAGGCATAAGGCTGGATCAGGCCCTTAATGTAATCAGGAGCCTGACCGTGGGAGAGCCCTGAACGTCAGCACCAGGATTTTAAAGTTTACTCTGTATGTGACAGGGAGCCAATGTAAAGCTTTCAAAATAGGAGAAATATGGGCTCTCCTGTCGGTGCGGGTCAGGAGCCTCGCCGCCGAGTTTTGGACAACTTGTAAACGAGCCAAGCCTTTTTTACTAAGGCATGTTAGAAGGCTGTTACAGTATCCAATCGCGAGGAACACAAAGTGTGGACAATCATCTCAAGCTCGTGACTCGAGACCATGTGTCTGAGCTTGGAGATGTTGCGCAAGTGAAAATTGCAGTTCTTGACCAGCTGATTCATATGCCGTTCTAGGGACATCCCTCATCAAACACTACACCAAGATTCCTCAGACTTTTTTTTTAATAAGTTGCTTAAGTTGCCGAGATGCTGGGTAATGAGTGGGACAATAGTGTCCGGGGCGACAACTAGGGTTTCAGTTTTGGTGGAGTTCAGCTGGAGGCTATTCTCACTGAGCCAAGCTTTATTTGGACAGACAGTTTGTAAGGGAAGCCAGCCTCTGGGGTTCGCTGGGCTTAAACGAGCAGTACAGTTGAAGATCATCAGCATACAGATGGTAAGAAATGTCACTGAACTGCTGGATCAGCTCACCTAAAGGAAGCAAATAAATCAAGAATAGAATCGGCCCAAGGACTGAGCCCTGGGGTACCCCACACTGCAAGTCGCCGGTACTGACATCATGTTATTAGAGGACACACAGAAGGTTCTACCATTCAGGTATGATCGAAACCACTCTAACACAGGGCCTGACATGCCGACCGCATCCCGTAGTCTGTTAAACAGAATATCATGGTCCACTGTGTCAAACGCAGACGACAGGTCTAGCAGGACCAGGACAGAACATTTACCGGAGTCGGCAGCCATCATAATGTCACTGGACACTTTTAACAGTGCTGTTTCAGTGGAGTGACATTTTCTGAAACCAGACTGAAAAGTGTCGAATATGTTGTTAGCCCCAAGAATGTTGTAAGTTGGTTACAAACAACCTTTTCCAGAACTTTGGCCAGGAACGGGATCTTAGAGATAGGCCTGAAGTTCTGTAGCTCTGCTGGTCCAAGCGTGGCTTCTTTAGATGAGGTTCCACAACAGCATGTTTAAGGGAACATGGGAACACACCAGCTGAGAGTGACATGTTAAACATTTTGGTGATGAAAGGAGCGATCGATTCCAAAACATTAACAAAAAGTCGGGCCGGGACAACATCGAGACGACAAGGGGTCACTTTCATGGTGCTTACGATGGATAAAATGTCCACTTGAGTGACTGCCTTAAACGAAGACCAACTGTGAGGAGGGGGGTCAAGCTGGACTTCACTGCAGGAAGGGGAACAAGGGAGTTTCGCCTTTATATCTCTAACTTTGTTGACAAAGAAAGTCAGAAACTCATTGCAGCTGGCCCTGCACTGCACAGCAACAGCAGAAACAGGAGGTGAGACGAGAGAACTGATTGTATCAAAGAGCACTTTTGGATTTCTCTTATTGGAGACAATCAGCTGACTAAAATAACTTGATCTTGCTTCATCCAAACGATCATTCAGGGAGGAAACAAGGTCCCTTAAATGAAGTCTATGGACCTCCAGTTTGGTTGAATGCCACAGGCGTTCAATTTTACGGCACGTTCTCCTCAAGTTCACAATGATGTCATTAATCCAGGGACAAAACTGCAGACGGACCACATTATTCATTTTAAAAGGTGCTACTTCATCCAAGATAGTAGCACAGTGACTGTCAAAAGAGTGAACAAATGCATCAATTTCAGTGCAGTCTTTGAAAACAGTGGGGTCAAAACTGTCACAGAACCTTACTGCTGTCGACTCTGTGATAATCCTCCTCTCTACTTTAACGGGTAGGGGGCGAAGGTCATAATTCCAAGACATGTCAAAAAATACACCACAATGGTCACTGAGGTGCACATCTTCGACGCTCACATTATCAAGCTGCAGACTGAGAGACAAAACTAAATCTAAGGTGTGGGCCTTTCGAATGTGTGGGGCCGGAGACATGTTGAGTGAAATGAAAAGCTTCTGTCATAGATATAAAATCTGCTGCTGGGCCAAAAGCATCATCAATGTGCAGATTAAAATCCCCAAGAATTAAAACTTTTTCCAGTCTTAAAATGGATGATAAAAAGTCAGTAAACTCAGTTAAGAATGCACCAGCAGGGCCAGGGGGACGATAAACCAAAATACAATAAAATGTGTTGGTGCAACCAATTTGCATCATCTGAGCTTCAAAAGTGGTAAAAAGCTCCGTACTCATTACTCTGCACGTGAACGCGTCTCTGAAAACAGCGGCCAAACCACCTCCGCGGCGAGAGGGGCGGGGCGTTCCTACAGCAGAGCAGCCCGCTGGACACAGCTGATTCAGGTGGATGAACTCCTCATCACGTTGCCACGTCTCAACAACAAAAGAAAGTCCAACTTTTTCCTGGAGAAGAGCTCATTGATGGAAAAGGCCTTGTTTGCAATGGAGCGAGCGTTGAGTAATCCAAAGCGGCTGAGCGAAGGTGAAGCAGCTGTATTATCAGCTGAGCGCTTTGGAAACTGCCGCAGGTACCTCACGCGGCCACGTGACGTCCAGCTGTACCGGCTTGTCGGGAGCCTCTCAGCCGGTGTAGACACGGGAGGCCAGAGCAGCGGCGGGGTCCAGGGATCAGCTCCACCACGGATCCAGGCTGCTCCCTCGTAGTGTGGAATTGCAGCGGGGAGCGGCGACGGGACGTTGTTTCCCTCGTCGTGCAGCAGCGGAACAGGACGCAGCCACCGGTAGCCTCGCAGGGGACGGGTGGATCCGGACATCCTCCAAGCGGCTCGTTTGATCTGGACCTGGAGACCAGCCCTGCGGCCTCTGCGTCTCGACCTCTTTTGGGGATTACCCGTAGGACGAAGCAGCAACAGGTAATCCTGGCAGGTGGGAGCGCACACGAACGGGGGTGGGAAAGTGTTCCTGTAGTTGTCCCAGTCGTTGAAGCGGATTTCCATCGACGCTTTAATGTCAAAGAGAGAGCTGCGATCGTATGTCCTCACTGCCTCGACACAATCGCTGGCCGTCAAGGCAGACATGACGGCGGAGAAAGCCAAGAGCAGGGCGGGGAAACGACATCGTAACAGACACTGTAGTAGGCGAGCAGCGGCACAACCAAACACAGGCGCCATCTTGAAAAAACTTCCCTAGCCCCACCTAGTGGTTTCGAACCCTTCATCTTTACTGGCTCTGTTTCTCTGTCCGACGACGACCAGCAGCGGGTTCCCATTCGAATCCTGAGAGACACAGGTGCAGCGCAGTCTGTCATACTATCGGGGTTGCTGCCCTGGTCTGTTGAGTCCTCATGCCACTACAACGTCCTGCTTCAGGGTATTGAGATGGGTTATGTGCCGGTGCCTTAACCTTACGTGTACCTGAAGACCGACCTAGTCACTGGACGGTTCAGGGTGGCGGTACAGCCAACTCTCCCCGTAGACGGGATTTCACTGGTACTAAGGAACAGTGCTCGAGTACTAGGGAACAGGGGTCGAGTGCTGCCAGTGCTAGAAGTCTTTGAGGTCCGACAAGTGCCCGAAGAGAGCTTGCTTTCCTCTGTGTTTCCGGCATGCGTGGTGACGCGTTCCTAGTCTCGCAAACTGGGTGATGATGTGGTTGGGTTGGACGACACGGTTTTGGCCTCCGTGTTCCGCGAGGACAGTGTAGCTGGTTTGTCCCCCTGTAGAAATGACCAGCAGCACACGGACCCTCTCGAAACAACGAGTGGGGGTGTTGCCTATGTCTAGAGAGCTCTTCGTGTGTGCGCAACATGAAGACCCCTCTTTGGCCACCTGTTTCTCTGCAGTGGTAGACCAGGTGGAAGCTAGGGGGCAGGTCAGTGAGTATTTCCTGGAGGATGGGCTCCTGTTACGTAAGTGGGCCTCTCACAAAGGAGTGGATGAAAGCTGGAGTTCTGTAATCCAGATAGTGGTGCCACTCGCTTTTCGGTCGGAGGTGTTTTTTTTCTCCAGGAAATCCACCCTACTCCCGGATGTTAACAGGGAGCCTTTTGTCCTTAGGTATTTAAATAGAGATATCCATAACCCATGCTTTTAACATTCTTTCCGCGGTTTCAGGGGTCCAGATCGTAGGATCCCGGCCTGTCACATTAAAATAACGTGGTTGCATTTCTATCAAGGTATAGTAAGGGTTTTTCCCTTCACTCCTCAAGTTGAAGGCCTCCACTCGCTGTTGCTGATCCTTTGCTATGCGGTCATGGCAGGTAAGTCTTGCCAGGCTTATTAGGGCCTGTGGGAATTTCCTTTCGCAGGTCTTACCCAATTGTTGGAATTGCTTCCACGTGGTGCTGGTCTGTTGTTTGGCCATGCAGTTCACCAGGCCTAAGGCCACGATGACATGCAGTACCTCTGCATTGGGTGCCAGCTTCTCCACAATCTCTCTCATATGGTGGAAGTTAGCCCCTGGGAAACTATACACCTGGATATGCTCATCTTGAAATGAGGGGATTGTGGAGATGCTGGCATCCGCCAACACCACGATGGGTTTAACCACCTCCAAATTCCATTCCTTTGCCTTTCTCATACTCATAGCATGTAGGGTGGGTTCCCTCCGGCAGAGAACAGTATGTGGAAGCCGACGGTAGGTGGTATTGGGGTTGGGGGAGTGGGGAGGGTATAAGGAGAAGGATTTAATGGGAGGGAGGGGTTAAGGTAAGGGTCAGGGGACAGGGGAGGGTTAAGTCCCCCTTCCTCCACCAAGGGTTTAGGGGAGGGGGGGGGAGGGGTGGGGATCAGAGGTCCAGATGGAATTAGAACCCCTGTCCCACACCCAGGAGTTAAGGGAAGGGGAGGGTTGGGGTCAGGATCAGGGTTCAGGATACAACCCCTCTCCCCCACCTCACCACCACCCAACTGTGTCAGCACCACTTTGGGCGTCCGGTCGGGCTCCACTGTTGGGGTGATGTTATAATTTTTCCCAACAGGAGATGTCCCTGAGCCCGCCGGACTTCCCCCTGTCCACACCGAAGTTGAGTAACCACCCCTCTGAGTGTCAATACTGGAAGGGGAGCCCCGCTCACTCAGCACTTAGACGACAAAGAGAAAGCCGATTTGATCCGGGGATTCCCTGGGCTGTTTAGTGCTGTATCCTCCCGCACGACTGTGCTGGAGCATGATGTTGATGTTGGCAGGGCTCTGCCTCTTAAGCAGCGTGCCTACCGCGTCAACCAGACCAAGCGTCAGGTTATGAAACAGGAGGTGCGGTACCTCTTGGAGAATGGCTTGGCCACCTATAGCTCCAGCCCGTGGAGTTCTCCATGCCAGATGGGACTTTCAGGTTCTGCACCGACTAACGGAAACTAAATGCAGTCATCGTAGCGGATTCGTTCCTGTTGCCCCGTATCGATGACTGTGTGGACACTATAGGGGCTGCCAGCTATGTCAGTAAATTAGACCTGCTGAAGGGATACTGGCAGGTGCCTCTCACTCCCCGTGCTTCCCAAATGTCTGCCTTTGTGACCCCCGACAATTTCTTACAGTATACCGTTATGCCCTTCGGCATGTGTAACGCCCCGGCCACTTTCCAACGCCTAATCAACAATGTGTTGTCAGAGGTGCAGTGCTGCACCGCGTATTTGGATGACCTAGTGGTTTACTCCCAGAGCTGGGAAGAGCATGTCACAGCACACAAACTGTTTTCCAGCGCTTGGCTCAGGCCAACCTAACGTTGAACCTGGCCAAGTGTGATTTTGGGAGGGCTACTGTCACCTATCTGGGTAAGGAGGTTGCCTGCGGTCAGGTGCGGCCGGTGTCCGCTAAAGTGTCCGCAATAGAGACGTACCCACCACCTACTACACGGAGGGAGCTCCGTCGTTTCCTGGGTATGGCGGCTACTATTGCCGCAACTTCTCGACCGTTGTAGCTCCGCTCACCGATTTACTGAGCCCCTCGGTGATGTTTACCTCGTCTGATGCGTGCAAGTCTGCGTTTGCTACTGTTGAAACCCAGTGTTTCCCCTACCATTATATTGGGGGGGGCGCCCCGCTAATCCTTAAACAGGCTCTGGTATTACAATCGCAATACGCTGCTGTTGCTCCATTGTTGTTCGTGACCAATAGATTAACATCCTGTACGACCGCATGTCATTGTTTTTGTAAACACGTTGGATCGCTTAAAACAAGACCGTGTGAACACTAACTTGACCTAATGGAAAATGCAACAAAGTAGCAACTCATCCACTGATTTGGACCAAGCAAACGTACTAACAGGTGTGAAAGCACCCTTATAGTGTATTTCAAGGTTTACATTTGTATACTGTAAAGTAGCCTGTGTAGTGCTAACTTAAACATGTTATCATACACTTTTCTACTTACCTTGTCAATTTTATTTTGTTTATATCAAAACATTCCTTACCCTGTTCTCAAACGATCTCACTTTGGATTTACTGCAACGTGTGTTTCTGTGTGTAACTCATTAACAGTTGTGTAATCCAGAAATCATTAAAATTTGCTTGACCAGAGCCAAAGATATATCCCAGAAAATTACCCCAAGACCTAGATTTACTGCTTCAATTTGATAACTGTGTGAAGTAATTTACTAGCAATACTATGTTATATTTTAGCTAAAGATCAAAAACCTTTTGAACCAAATTTGTTGTTTGTGAACATTTTCCCTGAAGTACTGTTAGGATAGTTCAGACCTGCCTGAAAACTGATGTGCTACTGGTGTTGGATAAGTTATTTAGCTTTTTGATTTTCTCATGTCATGAAACAGTAGATATCCTTCTATAGTTTTGAAGATAGCTGTACCCATCCAATATACAGACATGATTTTAGAATGTGCGTATCTTGTTATTAACAAAGAAAGTGTGAAAAAGCTGTCCACAGTTTGCCGTTATGGTTTGTCTGAAGGCCTTTGATTATTTCACAAGCACAGATTTGGAAAAAACACACTTCAAACTACCAATTAGACTTTTTCCTGTTGTAGAGATGGAGAAAGACTATGGCACCATGCTCAGCCCCATCAAGAGGAGGAAATTAATCACCTGACTGCTGATTACCACACAGGAGGAGAATCTACTGGACCAGTACCTGCTGGAGGAAGACATGGACAAGGAGGAGTAGAGAATGCGATAGAACCTGATCCCCAGCCAGGAACATCAGATGAATATGTATGAATCTATATTGTTTGCGTTGTCGGCACTTGAGCTACTGACGGAGCTGGGTAAGGAGCCGGAGAGGACCGGCGGCATCAGCGGATGTTTATCGGAGCTCGCCGGAAGCTGGCGGCCAGGATCCGTAATGGAGAAGTGGGAGGCGCTTTCCCCATCCCTCTGGCTGAGATCACCTCAGTGATGAAGGCCAGGTGGGGGGGGGGTCGGAGCCTTTCAGTGGGCTTGGCCAGTTTGAGTTTGGTGCGCCCGTCTCGAATCAGTTCTTCTGGTCCCCAATCTCGGCCTCTGACGTGAGTGAAAACCTCTGTCGCATGAAAAACAGCTCCGCATCTGATCCCGATGGCGTGACTTAGCAGGACTTGGTCAATTGGGATCGGAGGGGATGCTGGCTGGCGCGGCCATTAACTGCGTGGCTTGTCGCTGGGGTCCTGCCGGAGGTCTTCAAGATGAACGTATCGACACTGATTCCCAAGTCCGTGCCAAACATTCTACCTCTATGGCCCAGGTCCAATTAGTTAACAGAATATCTACAGCTTTAGACAACAAGGAACTCACAATTGGAGTGTTCATTGATTGTCTAAGGCTTTTGATACCGTTGATCCGAATATATTATTAACTAAGTTTTAGGCTCATGGGGTTTCTGGGACTGAGCTTGATTGGTTTAAAAGTTATCTGTTCAACAGGAAACAGTATGTAGTATGGAATGGAGCTAACTCGACTTACAGTCATCTACAGTGTGGAGTTCCTCAAGGCTCCATACTTGGACCTCTTTTATTCCTTATTTACATAAATGATTTGCATTTAATATCTGAAGAAGCTCTTTTTATTTTGTATGCCGATGACACAAATATTTTCATTACCGATAAAGATGAACACAAGTTGATAGATCGAATGAATAGCGTACTTGATCGGTTGTATAACTGGTTCAAATTCAACAAATTATCCCTTAATGTAGAGAAGTGTGCTTATATGATATTCAAGCCTAAAAATATTATTCTATCTGATCATATCCAGCCAATTTTTATGGCGAACAATGCACTCGAAAATGTTTCCCATGTTAAGTTCTTAGGGGTATTTATTGACAATAAGCTCAATTGGAAAAAACACATATCACAGGTGTCCAATAAATTAGCGAGAAACATTGGGGTTATACGACGAGTAAGACCCGTGCTGTCAAGAAAAATTTGTATGGATTGATATTACTGCCTTATTTATCCCTTTATATCCTATGGAAATATAGTATGGGCAAGCACATACAAAACCAGTCTAGATTCGATTTTTATGTTACAGAAAAAGTTTGTTAGAACTGTAACCAACTCCAGTTGGGACGCTCATAGTGCTCCGTTATTTCAAAGTCTGAAGTTGTTAAGCATATATGATGTGAATACTCTTCAGATCGGCACTTTTGTTTTCCAGTTTTTCAATAATTTACTTCCCTCTTCTTTTAACAGTTTTTTTATAACCAGGTCACAGGTCCATAGTCATCAGACCAGATCTGTAGATCTCCTTCACCGTCAATTTTACAGAACAAATCTTGGACAGTTTTCAATTAGGGATAGAGGTCCAGTCATTTGGAACAGCTTTCCTGTTACTCTACGTAAACACTCATCTTTAGTTACTTTCAAAAAACATCTTAAAATGTACCTAATTTTAAAAGCTTACGATACTTTGTGAAACTGAATGTATGTTATATTGTCTTTTTGCTTGTTTACTTTGCTTTTTACTCTATGTACTTAAATGTATTTTAATTTTTGTAACATGACTTTGTAGTTGTTTTAGCTCTTGAATTTTATTTTTTTGTTTGTCTTTTTTTCTTTTACTTTTTTTCTTTACCTTATTGTATTTTAATATCAGGTGGACATCCCTTATAAGCGCTTCGGGGTTTCTTTTGTCCCACCCGTGCATTTATGTATGTTTATGCGCACCTTCTTGCCATTTTTATCTTGTTTATCTGCACGAATAAAAAAAAAGTACACTGTTCCAGCCGACCTTCTTTCGGTATCGAATTGGCGTCCCATCACGGTCGGTTTAGTAGTGCTCCGGTTATTCTCGCGGATAATGACCTTGAGGTTGGCCGAAAGGTTTTTACGTGTACCTCTGGCTGTTCTGAGAACCTGATGATATTAGATAGGATCATCAGGCAGAGTAGGGAAAATCGAGCAACGTTGGCTTTGGTTTCCGTCGATTTCACGAAGGCCTTCGATACCGTGGCTCATGAGCACATCCTCGGTGCTTTGAGGCGAAAGGGGCTAGCCGAGCACGTATTGGGTCTCATACGGGACTCTTCTGTGGGCTGCGTGTCTGGAGTCAAAGGCGTGGATGGACTTTCTCGCCCGATTGATATGAAGGTCGGGGTCAAGCAAGGAGACCCCATGAGCCCCCTTCTCTTTAATGTGGCACTAGACCCACTAATCCAGTCTTTGGAGCGCCGAGGCAAGGGTTTCGCTTTGGAAGATCAATCGGTGACGACTCTCGCTTTTGCCGACGATCTGGTTATGTTAAGTAGTTCGTGGGAGGGCATGTCAAAGAATATCGCTATCCTGGAGACTTTTGGCACTATGCGCGTGCAGCCACAGAAGTGTTTTGGGTTTCTTCTCAAGAAAGGTGAATACTCGGTCGTTGTTAACGACTGCAACCCCTGGGGGGTCTGCAGTGAGTCCCTACGCCTGACGGGCCCTGAGGTGACGGAGAAGTACCTCGGGATGGAGTTCAGGACGGGTCCAACGGATGGGTGCGTGGATCCGTGCGGTCGGGCGCGCAGCACTGAAGCCTTCACAGAAGGTGGAGATACTGATGAAGATGGTTGATGGTTACATCTTTACCATACTACAACAGACGGCCTGTTGTACAGCAGAACGCGCGATGGCGGCCTTGGCGTTGTGAAGCTGGCCCGCCTGATGCCCGACGGGTCTTTCAGCTAAGTAGGTCGACGGACCCTCTAACCCGTCTGGCTACCGTTTTCCTTAAGGGCGAGACAGCACTGGTGGTGATGTCACCGTACGCTTCGAGTTTGCCCCTGACACACTGGAGGTCGCCCGATCTCAGAAGGTGGCGTACTACCGCCCGTACGCTGCCGAAATTGTGAGGGAACTTGATGGAGTAACGGAGCTTCTGTTCTTTGGCTTCCCTGTGGGAGCTCGGGGGAAGTGGCCGAGTTGCAATGACCGCGTACTCAGGCATCTGGGCGTTTCAAAGTCGAGGGCCAGGGGTTTTGCTAAGTTGGTGTCTGGGCGAACTCTCGCTCTTTCGTTAGTTGTTCTTCGGGACTTCGGGTACCAATCGATGATGGCCCGGCCAGGCCGGATGCGAACACTGAACCCCTCGATGGCGGCGTGTAGGCTTGTCTCTTTGGTCCTTCGGGACGGAAACAAGGCTGTCCCTTGGCGAAGGGTAGCTGGGAATCACACGCTGGAGGATGAGAGGTAGTTACACCCTACCTCAACCCCTAAACCAAACCCCAACCACTACCTAACCCTACCCCAGCCCTGACCCTAACCTCAACCCCGCCACCCAATCCCTTAACCCAACCCCTAAGCCCAACCCTTACCCCAACAAAAACAAGAAAAAAACAAAATAAAAATTGTGTGGGGATTCTAACCTTAACCGAATCCCCGCATTTCAGAACCCTGGGATACAGGTGGACAGCTACCCTGGGGGCCACTTTTCAGCACTTCCTAAGAGTGTTGGAAAAGACTGACATACACCCACACACCAAGGTGGTGGTCCTCTCAGTGGGTCTTAACAATAAGGACCTCGACCCATACCAAACATCTCTGAAGCAGTTGGCCAGCATGAATAGGGAGGCCAAGACCACCTTCCCCAATGCCACAGTTTACATTCCAGTTATGAATCACTCACCATTCCTCACCCCACTACAGAAAAACAACATCAAAATCATGAACAGCTACATCACCACAAACATACCCACACTCTATGAGATACCTGCAGACACATTCCACAGTAATAGGGACAACATTCACTGGACACCGGAAACCGCAACAGCCATCTTCTCACACTGGTGTACACAGCTAAATTTAAAATAACCCCTACCCACAACCCGGACACTTCCAACACCATCACACACTCATTAGCCACACACACATCCACTGCCCCCCCCTCTCTCTGGCTCCCAGCTTCCCCATACACCGCTACCACCCAACTGCAATATCCTTAACCTATCCAAAACATTCCATCCATCACCAACACAAATAGCCTTGCTGGAGAGAGGGCTCACTTTTGTTCCCCGCCCCACCACGTTTGACCAGGAGGAACTTCAAAGGGACATTCACAAATACCACAGACGACTCTGGAGATTCTGGATTATTTTGACTACACAGACAGTGACACCCACCTGCCATTTATCAACCCTTTCACCTGGGAGCCTAAACTCTCCCAGGTGGACCACCACATCAGGACTCTTATTAAGACAGACAGAAGGACATTACAGGACTACAACACACAGACGGACAGACAAGACAACCTCACTACTACACTCAGGGAATCATTAAATACACTTAAAAACAACCCACACATAGTCATCAAACCGGTGGACAAGGGGTCCAAAATTGTAATTCTAGATAACCATCAATACATCTTCAAGGCCAACAGACAATTAGGAAATATCAAACATTACAAAACCATCCGGGACAGCATACAACCACACACACATGTCAGACTGAGGACTATCATCAAATCATTATATGACAGCCAAACAACGAGATTACCTTTACGGACCGGACACACCGCGACAAAGACTCTTCTATCTACTCCCCAAAATACACAAAGAACCAGACACTTGGACCATTCCCTTTGAAGTTCCTCCTGGCAGACCCATCGTGTCCGACTGCAATAGCGAATCCTACAACATTTCCGAATACATAGACCACTATATCAACCCCCTTTCCACCCACCACCCCAGTTACCTGAAAGACACATATCACTTCTTAGAAAAGCTGGAGCCCATAGCTGTTCCCTCCCATACACACATCTTCACGATTGACGTTGACAGCCTGTACACCAACATTAACACCACAATGGGTGTGCAGGCTGTCAGGTCTCTATTTCAACAACACCCGGACAATAGCAGACCAGATCAGGACATTCTACAATTACTTCAAATTAGTTTAGACAGCAATGATTTTTTATTTAATAATAAACAATACCTACAGATATCGGGAACAGCTATGGGCAAGAAGTTTGCACCAGCTTATGCCAACATATACATTGCTGAGTGGGAGAGAGAAGCCCTGTCAAAGTGTCCACTACAGCCATCATTTTATTACAGGTTTTTAGACGACATCATAGGGGCATGGCCGCACGACATCGAACACTTCACAGAATTCATACACATACTCAAGTCACATCACCCCTCCATAACAGTCAAATACATTATCGACCCACAACAAATTAACTTTTTGGACACCACAGTTTATTTTCAGCCTATAAATACAACACATAAGTCACTACAGACACGGGTGTATTTTAACCTACAGACACACACGCATTATTACATACACACAGCTATCACCCCCAAACACACATTCAAAGGCATAGTCAAGTCACAAATAATTTGGTTTCATAGAATATCTTCTCACAAAGAAAATCTACACATAGCCATCTCAAAATTATTTCTCGCACTCAGAGAAAGGGGATATTCCAAGAGGTTCTTACGCACGATCAAAAATGACACTTTGGCAGCCCTCTCTCCCACTCAGCCCACTTGACACACACACCCACCACACCACACATAGGCACACACACAACCAATACACACACGCGCCACGTACAACCCCTGCACTTCAAACACAAGCCATGATACAGCACAGTCCCTCGCCCTCCTTTCCCCCTCCCCCCGAAGCCCTCCCCTCACCCTACACCGGGTCCGTATCCTGCATCCTCCCCCATCCCCCCTCCTAGCCCTGAACTTTCCCGGGACTCTGCTGCGACACCCCATCCAACACTCTGTCACTATCCCATCTTCAACCTCACCCACCGTCACAGCCCCCAACTTAACCCCACTCCTCTTCCTTCAAAGACCACACCTAACCTGGCCCCTTATCCTAACCCCAACCCCTCGAACCCCACGCCTAAACCCAACCCTCCCTATAATCCCACCCCTCCCTTTAACCCTAAGGCTAAACCCAGCCCGTGTCTTAACCCTAACCTCAACCCCTCGAACCCCACGCCTGAACCCAACACTCCCTGTGAACCCACCCCTCCCTTTAACCCTAAGGCTAAACCCAGCCCATCTCTTAATTCTAACCTTAACCCTCCCTTTAAAATTCCCTCCAACCCTCCCTTTAAAGTTACTTCCAACCCTCCCTTTAAAAATCCTTCCAACCCTCCCTTTAAAATTCCTTCCAACTCGCCCTTTTGTGATGATTTTTCTGTGAGGAGGGTCAGTGCTGAATTTAGTATGTATGAGTATGTCTTTTAAACTTTTATTTTTCCTGTATGCCAATATTATTCTGTAGGGTTTTACTGCGGGGTATGTGCGTTGGGACGTGGTGAAGTTGTGTTTGAGTGCATGTTGTAGGGGTCGAGTTTTATGTGAAAATGTGGTGACTAAGGGGATAATTATTTTTAGTGGGTCTGTGGTGGTGTCTGGGGTGAAAGGTGTGTCAGTGGTGGTGGTGAGAGGGGGGGGCCCGGGGAGTGCGACCAGAATTCTGAGTGGAGTCAGGGTCCGGGTAGTCCAGTGGAAACACACTGAAAGAAAATGGATCACAGTTAAACACCATTACACCCCTGGTTTTGAACGAGAAAACATAAAACCTGTTTTCTTTTTCATACAGCAAACAGACACAATGAATTAATAAAGTACATCTCTTCATTTGCAACTCTTTATGTATGTCTTCCCCTGGTACTGATGATGTAAACACTCACACACGTGCATACATACATTTGGGTTAATACACTAAATTAAACATACACAAACATTAAATGTACACACTCGTACATAGACATACATATGCATAGAACAAACAATCACACGCGCACATAGCCATCTACTCGCACATTCACACATACACCTACATACAGCAGATGCAGCAGCAGAGGACCGAAGATCGCTTACTATCACCCCACACTGTTCTCGCCTCCGCGCCGCTACCCGCAGTTCACACCAGCGAGGGGGAAAGGACAAAAGAACTGTTTCCACACACAAGCGCACGTAAGATTCATAACCCAGTACTCAGAAAACATAAACGACTCAAATTATTTAGGACACTTAATCAGGCTAGGACTGTTTGGGATCCAGTGTATAAAAATGGGGGGGCTGTTTGGAGGTCATTTAAATGTGCGCAGTTTGGTGCCAAAACGTGAACAGATTGAACATTTGTTGTGTAATTCTAATGTAGACTTTATGGGTTTATCCAAAACGTGGCTCACCAACTCCTCACCCGAAGCTGCAGTGTCACTGCCAGAATACCAAACTTTCAGGAAAGATAGGGGTCAGGGGAAGGGTGGGGGGGTTCTCATGTATGTAAAAAAACATTTAAAATGCAATCAAATTAAATGGCCCAGCAACATCACTCTTGAGTGCATTGATGTGAATATCTTCCTTTCGAGAGAGATGTCGCTAACAGTCATCTGCATCTATCGTAAACCTACTGCTAATCTGGATTTTTACGATCAACTCAAAGCACTCCTTACCTTATGTGACCATAAAAAGGAAATTCTACTCTTTGGTGATTTCAACGTCAATTGGGATAACAAAAAGACAGAAAAAAACTTAAACTCATAACAGAATATTTCAACCTCACTCAAATAATAGAACAACCCACTAGAATTACGCACCGTACTCACTCCAGAATTGATTTGGTTTTCACAAATAAACCGGAAAGGATTACAAAAACCCACAACCTGTTAACAGGTCTCTCAGACCATAATGTAATCTTTTTTTCTAGAAAAGTCAAACGCTCAGAAAATCCGTGTCATAGCTCTACCAACCGTACTATTAATATGAAAATACCTATGAACCAATTAGAAAATGTGGATAGAGCTCTGAAAGATATTGACTGGGATGGCCTTGTGGAATGTGATGATGCAGAGGCTGGCAGTGATTTATTTCTCTTAAAAGTCAAAGAAGTAATCCTCTCTTTCTCCAGGAGAGGGCGCCATGGGAGAAACAAGTCTAAATCTCTCCCCTGGCTTAACTCTGCCTGTTTAAAACTAATGAAGCATAGGGATCAGTTGCTCAGAAAATCTATTAAATCTGGACTTTACATAGACAGACTCAACTTCACAGGAGCCAGAAATAAAGTAACGTCTGAATTACGCAAGGCTAAAGCAAATGTTTTTATCCAAATTATCGAAAACGCTAGAGGTAACAGTAAAAAAATATGGCAGAACATAAATAAATTAACAGGGAAACAAAACAAGCAGGAAATTACAGGCTTGGAATAAAAAATTAATAATCAATTGGTGAGTGATCCTGTGGCTCTGGCACAAGAGTTTAATTCCTTTTTCATTAAATCCATACATGACTTGGTGAAACAATTCACATTTTCTGAGGGTTCTGATCAGCAGCTTCCCACTTTAACTGACAATGCTCATCCCAAATTTGATATCCAAGAAATCACAGAGCCAGACGTTATTGAAATCATTACAACCCTGAACAACTCTAAAGCCAAGGATATGTATGGGCTTGATAGTAGCTTTATTAAATCACATAAGGTGATTTTAGCAGCTCCGATCATGCATCTGGTTAATTTATCTATAAAAAAATCCATTGTCCCTAAGGCGTGGAAATTGGCCTCGGTTACCCCTGTATTTAAAGCGGGGGACAAATCTGACATGAATAATTATAGACCAATCAGTATTCTACCTATAATTTCCAAAATAATTGAAAAATGGGTTACTAAACAGATCATTGAATTTCTCAGTACTAGTCAAACACCTCTACATCCCATGCAGTTCGGGTTTCGGCCACACCACTCTACCGAGACTGCATTGGCCATGTTTATGGAAAAAATTAAATGTCAGCTTGATAAAAATGGATGTGTTGGTGCCGTATTCTTAGATTTAAAAAAAAAGCCTTCGACACCGTCAATCACAAGGTGCTCCTATCTAAATTGTCTCGTTTTAATTTTTCTGCTCAAACTATTAACTGGTTCCAGTCATATTTGTCCCACAGAGAACAATGCACTGTGGTGGGCGGGGCCAGTTCTGCTTACATGAGTTGTCCAGTAGGAGTCCCCCAAGGGTCCATACTGGGGCCCATTCTATTTTCCCTGTATATTAATGATTTACCTGAATACTGTTTGGATGTTGATGTCCAGCTTTATGCTGACGACACTGTAATTTTCACTAAAGCAAAAAATCCTGAGGAGGCAGCACGTGTTCTCTCATCAGCCCTTACACATATACAAACATGGCTCAACAGATCATGTCTCATCTTAAATGCAAAAAAAACTGTGTGTTTATACCTGTCGAAGCAACAGTCTACTATGCGTTCTCATTCTGGGGTGTTCCTGGGCACAGAAGAGTTGGAAGTTGTCAATGAGTTTAAATACTTAGGCGTGATTATAGACTCCAGACTTACTTTCAAAAAACATGTTAAAATGATATCCCAAAAATTAAATTCAATCTTTGTAATTTCAAGCAAATCAGAGGATGTCTGTCAGATGCAGCTGCTATGATGTTTCTGCATTCCATGATACTTTCTCACCAGAACTACTGCATCACCAGCTGGTCCATGTCGGGTTCTACTATCTTAAAACCAGTTAAGCTTCTGTACAAAAAGGCACTTAAAACTCTAGATAAAAAACCTTTCTCTTACCATCATTGTAACATCTTAGAGAAATATAATTTACTGAGTTTCGATAATTTCTGTAATTTCTCCTGTGTATGCTTAATTTACAAAGTACTACATGGCCTGGCGCCACCACCACTGCTAGAGTTTATTAGGTACAAACAGACTCGGATCACCAGACAGGGGCGTCAGCTCACCCAATACCATACAGGGGCACAATAGGGCACCAAAAAAAAATGCGAGCGCGCGAAGCGCGAAAGCTAAAAAATTTTTGGGCAATTATTTATTTTTAAAAAGCATGGGCACAGATAATTAATGCAAGCACGCGAGCAAATATTTTATAGCACTTATTTATTATCATAAAGCGTATCTTCATTAAATATCTGTCAGCAAACATGAACTTGAAAACTGAAAACTTGAAATGTGCAACTGTAAAAGGAAAAACAAAAAAACACCTCTACATACATACATGTCTGTGTTTATCATTTCTATTTCAGACCATCCTATGATGGTGTGATGGTGATGATCCTATGAGGTGTGTATATCATGGCCAGAAAGATAGGGGAGCTGTTCATTTTTTTAACAGTAAACGGTAGCGCCTCTGCTTCATTTTTGCGAAGCTGTCGATCAATTGTGACTGGCTTAATTTGGAGAGTTCTCCTCGCTCAACCGACATGATGGCAAGATGATGAAGCCTATCTTGCCCCATTGTACTCCTCAACCAAGTGTGAAGGCGTCTCACTACGCTGAATGTCCTTTCACAACTGCAGCTGGACACAGGAATGGTCAGACATATTTTAATGACCTGTGTCAGTGTAGGGAACATGACATTATCGAGTAAACCGAAAAGACATTGCATGTCAGTAATTGGCAGGCTCTCCTGCTTTCTGTCCAGGTAATGTTTCGCTACCCACACCTCCTCTTGTTTAAGATCAACATTGTAGTGATCTGCGAGACCTCTGAGGTCCTCCTCTTTGAGAAAGGTGCTCGAGCCTGGGTTACAGGCCTGAACACCCTTCAGAACAACGCTGTTCAGAGATGAAAAGCGTTGCTCCAGCTCCGCAATCATCCTGTCTAGGCAAGGTAGGTAGACATTTGTTCTCAATTTTTCAGCATTGCCTAGGTCACTCGCTGCCCCACAACTAGACTCGACTATGTACTCCTCCAGGCGTCTTTGCTTTTGCCTTTGTCTTGGAACACATGACTCAGGGATTTGGTGCGTTTCGCACAAGGCCTTTGCACGGTCATATACCTCCGTCGCTTTGGGGTCAGTGCGCATTTCTTTTAGAGTGGCACACACAGCGCATTTAAACTCCTCTGCTTTTGCCAGGTCCACAGTTTCACTTTGCAGGTATTTGTGAAGACTTTCTGTCACAGACAAAAAAGTCTTGAAGACCACCAACAGATAAATTGTGGTGAACCTGGCAAGGTTGGCATGCAAACCCACAGCCGTGGGGTTGCTGATGTTGGACAGGCACGTGAGAACTGCGGGGAAATTCTCTATCATAGCGTTGATTGACCTCAGCTGGCACGACCATCGGGTCTTGGACAGCTGTACCAGCTCAGAAGGCTGTAAGCCAAGCTGTTTCTGGGTCTCCTTAAACTTGTCGTGGTTAACAAGGGAGCCTGAAAAGAATGTATACACATTCTGCAGGAGGTCAAATAAATTCCTGGCCTCTGGTATGGCTTGACATGTGTAACACAGCACTAAATTCAATTGATGTGCATAGCAATGCACATAAATGGCCATGGGATGGTTCTCTCTGAACTTAGCTTGGACCCCTCCAACAGTCCCACTCATGACTGAGGCGCCATCATAAGCCTGTGCAACCACCTTCACATGATCTATGCCATTCAATCTTAGCTGATCTTCAATTGCAGTGGTAATGGACTCTGAGTCAAACCCTTTCAAATCTGTCATGGCTAGCAAATGCTCTTTCACACTCCCCCCAGCAACATAACGAACACACACAGCTAGCTGCTCAGTGGTGCCATCTCTCGCTTCATCTGCCATTACTGAAAACATTCCAGCCTCCTTTATTTCTTGACTGATAGCTTTTACTATCTCTTGGGCACAGCATTGAATCACCTCATTTTGGGATGAAGGTGATAAGTATGTACTGTGAGATGGTGGTGAATATGCCTGAAGAAAAGGATCAAACTCTTTCAAGAGGTTCATACACTCCAGAAAGTTTCCCTGGTTGTCGCTGGACATGCCCTCATCATGGCCACGGAATGGGATATTTTGTTTACCCAAAAACTTGGTAACAGCCACAACCCGGCTGAGGTACTCGCGTCTCTCTTTGATTTCACGCTCACTTGCAGAATCCAACTGCTCGACAACACTGCCATGAGCCGCACTGGCTTTATAACTACACCAAGACTCCATGCTTGCCTTATGGGCTGGTGATTTCTCATGCTCTCTATAGACATCCAGAGCTTTTTTCCAATTTTGAAAGCCAGTGTTTACAAAGGTGTCATTCTTCAAATGTTTCCCAAATATTCTACAGGGAAAACAAAAGGCTGCATCTTTAGACTTGGAATATTCCAGCCATGTAAAGCTTTCAAACCAGTTGGCGTTAAAGGATCGATTCTTGGCACCAAAGTTGTGCTGGGGATATTTTGACAACTTAACTTGGTTTGGGCCAGACTCCTTTCCCCCAAGATCACTTGTATGTCCCTCAACATTGTGGACACTGCTTTTTTCTCTTGCCCCCAGTCTAATGTTCTATGCCACTGTGGCAACTGTTTTCTCAGTCTCATATCTGGGGTGTGATCTCTCTGGCCTGTCTGTCTCCTGTTGTCCTTCCTTCTCTCTCTGCCTCAACCAGCTCATTCTCTTCTGCCCTCTGATTCTCCTGTCTGGTGCAACATACAAAAAATCATATGATCAATGGTTACCTCAGATAACCATTAAAAGTTCAAATAAAATTAATCAAATCTAAGCTGAGTCTCACCTGTCAGTGTCATCTCTCAATGCCAACTCTACCTGCGTCCCTTCAATCTGCTCCTCTCCTCCTCTGCACTCTGCTGCACTGAGTCTTGAAGCAACAAGAACATATTACAGTCTCCTGTCTGCATTTTCACTATCTAGATTTGTATATATGCATATGTAAAGTTACTTGTGTATAACCTGTTTGCAGTTATTCCTAATTAATATGAAAGTAATAGTCATATCACCTCTGCTCGTGCTCATCAACATCCCTCTCTCCTTCACCTTTTCCTTCAACTCCTCCGTCACCTCCTCCGGCACTCTGCTGCTCCTCTTTGTCTGGACAGATATGTAACTGTTAGGCTTGGGCTAGTGACCAGTGGTCAACTCAACTGGGTTGTTACCTAAAAGTGGTTTGCATTGCCTTGTTACCTAGCGTACCTCTCTCATTTCTCCTTGCTGCTTTATCCCTGCTCCGAGCGAATAACTTTCTGATGTCCATCTACAAGAACAATGTTGTTTGAGATCAAAATCATAACTAATACAGTAGGCTGTTATATCTAGTTCCGGTCACTGAGATAACAAATAATTCAATGCCAGCAAAAGATCATAAAATAACATAGCCTACTAGTACAACATACTTCTTCCATAACTCTCTACATACCTGACACACCAAAAAAACGAATAGTAAAAACAGGACATTCGTCTATATGCATGCTATGAATGATACCTATCAATTGTTTTTTTCTCTACATTATGTTTCTACTGTCTTGAAAGTAACCACCTGTATGTCATCATGCCCCCTTAATGTCTGTGCTTTCGTCTGTAGGCCTACTCGAGCAGAAAACACCAGAATGAGAATAATTTCAGAATCATTCATTTTCAACTTTGAGACCAACGTGTGCTTGAGCTGCTTAAGCCAGCCTGCTTATTTAAAGGGGTCACTGACTGCAAAACCGTTTTTACCTTGTCATAGTTGAATAACGACAGTTCGGTGGGTAAAATGAACATACAGTGAACCTCAAAGTCCATTGACACTTATTTCCCATGCAAATCTCAAAAAGAAAAAATCTAGCTGTAGAACGGTAGCTTTTGGAAAAATCCACCCTCGGGACGTCGGGAGGGTATCGCGCATTCAATTGGCTCTGGTCTGTGTCTGTCACGCCCCAAAATGTACATGCAGACCAGCCCACTCACTGGTGTTCTTGCCCAGTCCGAGGTAGCGACGCTACGTTTCTAAACACATCAACATACCTTACTTAGCAAATGACTAGCTAGACTAGCTGTAGTCGGCATTAGAAGGGAAGCTTCCAAAAAAATTGCCAGAAAACGAAAGCAGTCTAGCCTTTTGCTGACGCCTGTCTAGATTATCTATTCGAAATAACTGGAGAAAGGCTGTGCTAGATACAGGATACGTTAGCATTGCTAATAACTGTTATTGACAAAATCATACTACAGTTTGCGGTTCTGATGAACATAACTAAGGTCGGAACGCACCTCTTTTCAGCAACAGCTTCATAGCAAATCCTGCTTTACATATTCCCAGGTTTTTAAAACCGTCCTTGGTGAAATGGTTCGCGCAACTGCACAGAGATCTTCTATGCTACGGTATAAACAAACATCAGCCATACCCGTCTAGTCAATGTTAACTAGACTCAAGCTCATCTGTTTTTCATCGGTGATTTGCAAGGAATGTAAGAACAGCTAGATAGCGAAAACACCTATACGGTAGGCATGTAAACCAGTTTAGCTTGCTAACGCAAGAGCATGAATGTGTTATGATTTAGCCTAGTTTATTGGCAATTGGATTTACGTTATTTCATGTTCCTGACTATGTTTCATTCAAATAAATAACCCGTGTTGTTATGTAAATCTACAATTCAGATGCATGTTTGTCCAGATCTATTTTTCAGTAAGATAGCTAGAGCTAACTGAAGCTGTGTTGAATCACGATAGTTTGTATGCTAAACTGTAGTGCTAACGTTACCCACCTAAGGCGATTCTGTTTGCTTCGACAACAGACGTGGAAACTACCGTAATCATTTCAAATGATATCTAGTCAATCTGTTGAAAACAGTGTTGTGTAGACACAATAGATTTATTTGTACGTTTTTATTTCAAGTCGCCACCTTCTTGTTTCAGTGAGTGCTGTTGGCCGTCTTTGCTCCGCAGCTTCGCTCGTTGTAAACCAACCAATCAGCGCACAGCTCATCTAAATACCAATGATATAAGGGAAAAAGCTAGCGTTTTTTCCCGGGAAAAAAATGCTGGATGTAAAAGAGGGCATAGAAAAGCACCCGGGCCATTTTCAGCCAAAACAATGTTACATACCCTATTCGGAGACCTTAAGGAACAGTGTTAAATACTCAAAAAACCCAGTCAATGACCCCTTTAAGCATGCACTGGGCTATTTTTAAAAGCAACAGCGTACAAAACAGCTTCCACCTCCGAGTGTTGTATTCTGTTATAAATTGCGCTAGTATAACATCGGTGCCATTGGTTCCAGGCAACTTGAGAAGATGTCTTATACAGTATGCCGATAGCTAGCTAACTAAGCTGACAAGACAACTTGGATACCCCATCACGGGATCATCACCCCCTGAAAACACGAACGTAAAGAATCGAGAAACACCATAAGATGGCATGTAGTGTGAACCCGACATTTGTGATCTTTCTCCGATCAACAGGTCCAGCTTAAACAGTTATCGCTACAGTTTAATATATTAGCGAACTGTCTGGCTACTATAGCATAACGACAGACGTGACCACATTAGCCAATAACACCACTTCAGAGACGCCCCTTCACCTTATTTGATGAAAGGCATACACATTTGTTAGACATTCTATGCTTCCAGAGGATAAAAATGTAACGCTTACTGTTTACTTCACTTCACGCCGGTCGGAGTGAATGGTCGCTGACGCTGTGCTGGACAGGTTCAAAAAGTCGATATCAAGGAGAATGATTCTCTCCTCAGTGTGTGCATTCGTCACGTACATTTCATTGCAGCGGCCGGCCAATGAGGGGGGCACCATGCATATAGGCCTATTTTAAGAAAAAAAAATGCAAGCATGCATTCTGTAGATTGCCAGATGAGTCAGACTTAAATAAAAATAAAATAAAGGTATAAATAAATTAATTAATAAAAAAATCAGTGCCCCAGGCATACCCAGGCACCGCAGATCCACAACGGGGCACGTGCCCCGGTGAAAAGGGTCTGCCGACGCCGATGTCACCAGAGCTGTTGCAAACAGGGACTGTGAGATTCCTTTCAGGAAAACTGCTTTTAGCCATAACACCCTTTCCGTTACCGGTACTGCATTATGGAACACACTACCTCCAACTATAAGGGCATGTCCCACACTGGCCTCTTTTAAGCGCAAAATAAAGACATGGCTTACTGATAACCAAACATGTAACCACATATAACACTGCACTGTATCGGCCCACTTTCTATTGAATTGTATTTCCTTTTTAACCAATACTTATGTTTGTCCTTGCTTTTTATAGAACCTTTTCATGTTATGTATTTATTGTATATCTTTTGTATTGCTTTTACTGTAACATCCACCTGCCTATGGACAACAGATGGAAATTAGCCCCTGGGCTACAATCTGGCACATTTACATGTTGGAATGACTATGTTTATCAATGTGCATTGTCCTGAAATAATTAAATAAATACAGACACATAGTCCATAGTCAATAGCAGCATTAGACCCACAGATAATCGCAAATGTAGATTTCAAATGGCAGCCAATATGCCAGACATAAAGAGAGAATTCCAAGTGGCCCAATATCTGAAAATGTTCGCAACATGTTAATATACATGGGTGCCAAATTTGGTGCTTGTATCATAAAATGCACAATTCTTTTGAATATTTGGGCTAAACCACCCCACTACTACCACCAAACATCAGGGGCCTCATGTATAAAGCTTGCGTACGCACAAAAAGCTTGCGGACGCTGGTTTCCACACACACTTTGTGATGTACTTGCCGTGAGAATGTGCGGGCCGTCACGGAAACCTTTGAGCAGACGTGAGAATGTGCGGGCCGTAACGGAAACTTTTGAGCAGACGTGAGAATGTGCGGGCCGTCCGCAAAGAAAATTCTAACTGGAAAGTGCCGAAACTCACCAAACATTACAAAATAAAGTTTCCACTAGTTACTGTCACACTTCCATGACGTTGACTATTCAAAAAACGTAAAAATTACAGTTTGATCAATAATGTGGATGATCACATCAAAATGCCAAAACGGGAAATTATATATAGGCTACTGTTTAATCCGCCACCACTTAATAACTTCTGTTAAATTTGAGGGTGTCAAACGAACGACCAAGTCACTCAGGAAATGCATGTTGCGCTAACCCTATAGCTGCCATGCTGTTACCATGCGCCACCACTCGTTTCTTACTTTCAAATTTTACATTGGACCATTTCTTCTTACTTTCTGCCATGGTCCTGTTCTCGGAACCCACAGCATTTAAGACCCTATAATAATAACAATGATTTTATTTGTAATGCACTTTACATTTAGCTAAATCTCAAAGTGCTACAAGTTAAAAACAAGAAAGGTCGCAAATAGTAACAGTTTTTGAAGGACTGAAATTATTTGTGTCAATTCCAATAAGTAATAATGCATCCAGTGACACAAGTCTGTGTTCTAGAAAGAGTGGTCTGGAGTAGGGGTGTCACGATACCAAAAATTCAGTAGTCTATGCCAATACCAGTAAAATAACACGATTCTCGATGCCAATTTCGATACCACGGTAAAAAAAAGAGGATTCCATGTATTTGAACGTGAAACATGAACTTCTTTATTAAAATATTAGAAAAATAGCAAAATGTCATAAAACATACAAAACAATGCAATAGAGCATATCAGAACATGATAAAGTGCAATTAAGTCATTAAGCTAACAAGATGAACAGGAGTTTTGGCAAAATTGCATAACTTTTCACACCTTTTCTTGGCTAGTTCAAGGTTTTTACTGAGGAAAACTAACATGTTGACATTGTCTTGGGTAAGTCGAGAACGTCTTGGACTGACAATGATTCCTGAGACACTGAAGACCCTTTCCGAAGCACAGCTTGAAGCTGCAATGCAGAGATATCTCCTTGCAAATTCTGCAAGTTGAGGTATTGTGCCTCCATTCATTTTCCACCAGAAGAGGGGATCTTCGTCTGCGCTCAGTTCTGGCATTTTACTATATACCAGGAACTCACCATTTAACTTTTCTTGTTTGGAGAGCCCTGCTTGAGATGATGTGTCATCACTGCCCTTCTTCTCTCCTTGAATGGCTGAAAGCAGATGCTTCAAGTCAGTCTTTGACTTTTTAGATGGCCTGCTTTGGCTCGAGGCCTCTGCTCCTGTTGCCATGGGGGTTTCAGATGTACCAGCTCCATCATCGGTATTCCCCACTTGCTCCCGGAGACTTTGCTTCACGTCATCCTCCAGAGCAACAAAACTGGCCTTAAATCTTGGATCTAAGTAGGTGGCAGTGTTTAGCAGAAGCTGCACCTCCCTATTCTCATAACGTTGGTTGATGCTTTCCCTTACTAAGTTCTTCATCTCTCTAGTGAGTAGAGTGTCATCCTCCTTATCCCTGAGACAAGAGAGCATCTTCCATAAGAGTGGTAAGACAGAGGAGAGAGTAGTGTGCTTCTCACCACTGAGTGCATCTGTAAAAGGACTCAGTGGCTCAAGGACTTCTTTGAGTGTTTCTAAGATTGTGATGTCAGTGTCTTTTGGCATCAGGTGCCATTTTTTTCTGTCCTCTGCCAGGACTGCACACAGAGCTTGCTGCTGCTCCACAAATCTCTCCACCATGTCATATGAGGAATTCCAACGGGTGGGTGCATCATGTATCAGATTGTGTTGTGGGAGTCCAAGTTGTTTTTGTTTTGTTTTGAGTTGTCGCGACATCTTTGATGACCTGGTGAAGGCAGATATGGTTCTGCGCAGCCTTGACAGGACTGCAGATACCCTGTCGATGTTGATGGCTTTGTTAACGGCCAGGTGCAAGTTGTGGCCAAAACAAGGGATCCATGTGTAGTCATCGTTAAAAGCCTTTTGGTTGTTGGATGCATTGTCTGTTGTGAGGCCTGCTAGTTTTGCAATGTCCAACTTCCACTCCTCAGTAACTACTTCGTCGAATGCCTCCCTCAAACTGTCACCTGTGTGGTCTGAGTTCAGGCCACTACAGCCTAAACACCAGGAGTGCATCTCCCATGACTGGGTTATGTATTGCATGGTAATGGACATGAACGTGTCTGCAGCTCTGCTTGTCCACAGGTCCGTTGTGCATGCATAGAATGGCTTTTCTTTGAGATATTGTGTGATCAGGTCCCTTGTTTCACTGTAGATTTTTGGTATTTCTGTGTACATGAAATAATTTCTACTTGGTAGTTGATATCTGGGATTGAATTTATGGAGCATTTGCTGAAATCCGTTTTTTTCAACAATGTAGACAGGGAGTTGGTCGATACATATGAACTCTGCTACACTTCTATCCAATCTCCTGGCCTCATGTGAATTTCTCTCATAATTTGTTTGCTTCCCTAGAGCCTCGGTTATGGTTGGCTGTGATAGCTGACTTCGAGTTGGCTGAGATGTCTACTGGACGTCATCCCCTGGTTGAAACTAGCAAAGGAAAATGGACATTTCAGTTAATATAGTTAATTAACTAAAGAAAGAGCACAGGCACCTATAAAGCACATGCCTGCCCTGCACATATATCAATGTTCGTTTTGGTCGCGGCGAAAATATGTCACTCGCAAATCGTCTTTTAGCTATACATGAGTCTATGGCGTCGTAAAAATAAAACGGGTAATCTTTTTTTCAAACCAATTGCATATTCATTTGTAACTATATTAAACTAGGACATTCAGTGAATTTAGCTAGTTTTGACATGATAGGCCTACATGCTCTCCTTCTAACCAAAGTAGGCTATGCTAACGTGAAAACGACAGCATAGCTAGCTAGCTAACCTAAACTACGTACATAACATAAACCATTGTAACACTCAAATCTCAAACATCATGTAACGTGTATTTCAGTATGACGGATTAAAAAAACAGAAAAAGTGTATTCTTTGGATGTTGTTAATATGAATCAGAACTCACCTTGAATTCTTTGAACAAATCGGGATGACGATCTTTCAGGTGTTTGGCTAAATTTGAAGTGTTACCTCCCTTGGTTTGAAGACTACGGTAACATCTTTTACAAAGTGGCTTCTGTGGATTAATTATAGTCCCACTGTCATCTGCCTCAAACGCAAAATACTGCCAAACACGACTTTTGGTGCCTTTCTTTTCAACGAGTCGAGGTGGGGCGATCGCTGCAGCTGCAGTTGCCATCTTGGTTTTCTGAATGAAAACGTCGGCTGGAACACTCCTGAATACTGCCCCCATCAGTTCCAGAAAAGGCGCAGCACCAATGCTAAAATCTGGCATCGGCGCTCACGGTGCTTACGGTGCTTCAAAAAATGGGCATCGTCTGTATTTTGTTATTTTAGTATCGAAAGGTATCGAAAGTATCGGTTCTCGTGACATCCCTAGTCTGGAGTCGCAGAGGTCTGTTAATGTCAGTTTTAATGCAGCCGTTGGAAATCAACAAGTACAGAGCTCTGGGGTTGTCTACGTTTCCCTACCCGCAACAGTGTTCGGGGTGATTCACGAAGTCCAACTGACTATCTGTCCCTGCCCCAGGATATATTATACAGTGCAATAATACAAAATGATTCAAAGAGGGTTGAGCTTTCTCATGCATCAGGGAGTTGTTCTTGCTGGCGCATCCCACGCTCGGGTGCCATCTCAGCCCGGCTTCAAGTTTGCTCCTAAATGAAGAGATTAAGACCCCCACCCTGAGTGAGACACAATGTTTAAGCCTAAGCAAACTTTTAAGTTGATAAAACATTAATTTAATAAGCACAATATATAATGTTAATAAGCACAATATATTCTTTAAGACATGCATCCTTTATAAAGTAGTACGAACATTGTTCCTGTTGCTATATCCACTAGTGTACAGTGCCCGTGATGCATTCGGTGATTAAGATGCCACAAATATTGATAACTTGAACTAGCCTATAGATAATGATAGCCCTTGATAGAATTGGTGGCACACAGATGTCTGGAATTATAAAAGGTGCAGTGCCCGTGATGCAGCTGGTGATGACAGTTCATGTATTGTGCTGTAATGTATTGTACATTCTTTATTTTCCACTTCACCGACTTTCTTTTGTCGCTAATACCTGATGACAGGCCGCCAAACAGGACAAATGTTCTCGCCTCCACCTCTGTTGTCAGAACCTTGTTTTCTGTTTTGCGTGTTTAGACAGTTTACCGTACTTCTTCGAATAAATGCTGCAGCGTTTATTAAATAACATAAATTTTTATTGCAGCGTTTATTCAAGGGCGGTTTATTTGAAGAAATACGGTAATTCAGAAAAAATTATTCACCTCAGGAGCGCATTTAGTCTTTATGGGAGGAGGAAAGGCGGGGTCAGTGGCTCGTTCACGTGCTGTCAATCTCACGTCGATTGTGATTTAGAAAGGAAAGGTGCGCAGGACCTGGCGTACGACCGGTTTTATACATGGGAATATTTCTGTGCGTAGGTACTTCGAGTTTTGACCGTACACCATCTTCTGGTATGAAAGCTGCGCAATCCTTTATATATGAGGCCCCTGATCTTTGTCCAGTTTCGCAAACTTCAAAAAGGCAATTCACCATTTGTTCGCAAGCTACAGAAATAGTTTTGGGATTTTTTTAACTTTTATATTTCATGTGATGATTATGTATGACTATGCTTCTTTGATCTGTAATCTGTATACCGTAAATCCTCAAATAAAGACAGGTATTCAATTAGAGGCCGGGCCTCAGATAGTAGCCGGGGGCGTGGTCGATACGGACAAATAAAGGCCGGGGGTAAAAAAAAAGAAGAAAAATAAATGTAAAAGTAATATTTCATAAATACATGTTCTCCTTATGTTTAATGTTATTGGCTAATTTCATGGACTGTTGGCAATAAAAAAGACATTTTACCAGGCCTACTAGGCGAATTTGTTATTGTTTAGCCTAAATGCACGTATCGTAGCCTTTGTTTATCTTTAACGTTTTAGTTGGCTAGACTACTTTTTTCAAATATATAATAAAGCAGTGCACTATGGCGCCAAGGCGAAAATTCGACATTAAATTTAAAGAGACGGTTTTAAAGTTCGCAGAAGAACATTCGGGAGAAAAGGCAGCGAAGCAGTTCAATATATAGACCCAAACAAATTAGATATTGGAAGAAGCAGAAGAACGAATTCAATGCGACCAAAAAGAACAGAGCCCGAATAGCAGGTGGATGTAGGAAAAAGGTTAGCCTGGATATGGAGACCAGCCTGGTCAAATAGATTTTTTCAGTCCGTGATAGGCATTCTAGGGTAACTAGAAAAATCATCAGAAATAAAGCTTTGAAATATTTCCCTCCGCGAGTGACAGTGGAGACTGTAGCTTCGTGGCAAGCAGGGGCTGGGTCCAGAGATTTCTGGAGCGCAATGGGTTTTCAGTCAGGAGACGTACAACGGTGTCCAGAAAGTTGATTAGCTATAGGCTAGGTCTACCGGTTTTATACCGGTAGCCTATCGATAAGAATGGTTGCAGGAAGTGCTGAACGCATAATCATGCCCATTATTTTATTTAAATAATACAATTCTATAACAGAAGATACCGGTAAGTAAGAAATTAAGGCCTGCCCCTAATACAAGCCTGCCCCAAATACAGGCCGGTGCGCTGTGCAGCCTAAGTAAATAAAAGCCCCGGCCACTATTTGAGGATTTACGCTATATATATGTCTGCATGTGTGTACTTTTTAATTGTTCGAACCCTGGAAGATTATCCCTTATAGGGTATAGGGTATCGTAATAAACCAATTAACTTAGTAGCTTTTCAGCTTGCCGCAGGGCATTCTGGGTACCAAGAGCAATGCACGAGTATGGGCGATCTTACAGCATTGTGTAACACACTTCGGTTGTGGATAGTATCTCCAGAAATAAAGCCAAGTCACTCATTTAGAAGCAGAATCCATTGTTATGTCTACAAAATTATGTTTGTCTGACAGACCTTTCTAGGTGTAACGGGAAAGGGGGTGTTTTGTCCTTCGGGAGTTGCCGTAGGTGTGTTGCTAAGGCAGGCGTTCAGTTAAGTAAGAAAAGGGCTGTTGGAATACTTGTGTGTAGTGATGGGAAGTTCGGATCTTTTTACTGATTCGGTTCTTTGAATCTCGTTCAGTAAAATGAACAAATCTTTTTTCGAGTCATTCGTTCATTTCAACGGGGGTGGGGTTGGTGTATCCGTCCACTGCAAACACGTATCATATTCTCATGTAGGTTAGTGCATGACATGTGCACCAGCAGATACTATTTTAAAATAAATTCCTGCATTAAAATAATGTATCATGACAGTTTGTGTGATTTGGTCATTTATTATCACACTCGCATTTAATTATCACGGCAAACAATTACACTGCACTAAACTGTAAGTGTAAATGTAAAGTGAAAATAACAAAACCAGTCAGAGTGATGACTTGAGTGAATATCATTCACGTCTTACTAAAACAGCGGCCACGCGAAAGGGAATGAGGAGACTGTTTCCTCTACTAAAAAATACAATGCGGGTCACGTGAAAAAGGGATCCAAAGACTCGTAGAAAGACCGAGACGTGAAATGAACAAATCGTTCGTTCCCTCTAGCTACCAGTACAGAGCCTATGCAGGTCACGTGAAATATGATCCAAAGACTCGTAGAAACACCGAGACGTGAAATGAACAAATCGTTCGTTCCCTCTAGCTACCAGTACAGAGCCTATGCAGGTCACGTGAAATATGATCCAAAGACTCGTAGAAACACCGAGTCGTGAAATGAATGAATCGTTCGTTTCCTCTAGCTACCACCACAGAGCCTTTGCAGGTGACGTGAAAAATTATCCAAAGACTCGTACCCGAAGACCGAGTCAGGAAATGGACGAATCATTTATGTTTACTCGGACGAGCCTATGCAACAGTCCCGATGCGCAGCCACGAGAACATTTACGAATCACTCTTTGAGAGGGCTCGTTACTCCCGAGTCCTTGTAAGGAGTCGTTCAAAATGAACGAATCGTTCACGAACGACACATCACTACTTGTGAGAGATTCATTAAAGAAAATACAACTGGTGCTCGAAGACCGTGTCCGTCTATAATTATTTACGCAACATAAAGTGATCTAAAATGTCCCCGTTAGTCAGCTACATTAGTATAAGTTTAGCTAGCTTGCAAATCATGAGGATAGCCTATTGTAGCAGACCTTTCTATGTGACAACGGACAAGGGTGTTTTGTCCCTCGGGAGTTGCCGTAGGCTTGATGCTGAAACCATAACGTGAAATCAGTGAGGGCTGTTTGAATGGCTATGTCAAGAAGAGCAGTGGTAAAATACAAGTTTTGAAACTTGACTCTATAGAGCAGGGGTGTCAAACTCATTTTCACCGAGGGCCACATCAGCATAATGGCTATCCTCAAAGGGCCAGATGTAACCTATAAATGTAACTACTCCTTAATGTTAAATGACTCATTATTTATTATAACTTATTCAAGTGACAATTACAGTTGCATAGAAAACATATGTTTGCTGTGCTCTAACATAATTCCTTTTAATTTTGTCAGCTTATGAAAACCCACATAACTCCATTAATGAAGGATCAAACTGTCCAGGTGAATAAAGAAAAATAAAATAAAACTGAGCTGCAAAGAACATGTATGACACACGTAGCATTTTACAAAAAAAGGCTGCACACAGCTTTGCTCCAACTGATGGTTTGATGACAACAATGTGTCTGCATACACACATAAGACCTGCAAACATTAAATAATTACAACAGCAGCTACACATAAATAATATGTAATCAACTAAAAATACCAAAATAAAGGTTGACTCAGTTCACAACTATATTGGTCAAGTTTTTCAGTTAGTCTTTGATGAGGAGATGCTGCAGTTTAATTGTTCTTCTTCCTGGTTGAATTACATTTTATTATATTTTAATTACGTTGTTTTTTTTAATGCTTACCTGTGTGTTTTCTGACCAGATGTCTGACACCTTTTTCCCGTTGCCAGTGTGTCAATGTCTGGTTTTAGGTCCTGTGCTGAGGCAATGCGTAGAACAGCATGGAGGTTGTCATCTGTGAGGCGTGATCTGTGCTTGTTTTTGTTCAGATTCATTATGGAAAAAAACTGTTTGCACAGATAGGTGCTCCCAAACATGGACAGAACACGAGCAGCATTAAGTCGAAGCTGTGGCATCGAACCAGGGGGCAGCAGACGGTAAAAGTCCTGGGGCCTCATTTATCAACCGTACTTACGCACAAATCTGTGCGTAAGTAGGGCGTAAGAACATTGCCACGCACAAATCTGTGCGTAAGTAGGGCGTAAGAACATTGCCACGCAAAGTATGGGATTTACCAAAATGTACTTAGATTTATGAATGTGTGTAAATGTAAGCACAACTCTGACCATGCTTACGAACATAATCTAGTGGTAGAATAGCGATATTACAAGCGCAAAGCAAAGCTTTTAAGATTGTCAACGTCTGCATTAAGCAATCAACATCCACATATGTCCCGAGTTAACTTTAATTAGAAAACATTCATTTACTCCTTTGTCTCATTTTAAGCAGACAAATTACCTAATTGGTGTCAAACCCTATAAAAGACAGCTGTGAGAAATGTTTGAAAACTAGTGCAATGGCTTATGTTGCGTTATTGGAAGACTTGGCAAACCATGCGCTCCGCAGGGAGCGCGTTTTCAAAGATCACGCTGATCTGCTTGGGGAGAGCACAGAGTGGCTTCTGAGTAGGTACCGCTTCCCCAAAAATTTACTACTGGATTTGTGCCATGATTTAGGACCAATGTTGGCTCGAGACACGAGACCCACGAACGCACTCCCTGTGCACATCCAACTCCTCTCCACCCTGGGATTTTTAGCTACCGGCACATATCAGCGTGAGGTTGGAGACATATCCGGCATTTCCCAGCCATCTATGAGTAGGATCATGCCGGCGGTGTTGGACGCAATTATTTCCCTGGCCCCAGATTACATTCAGTTCCCTTACGTAGATCCCCAACAAGCCGCCATCAAACGGGGCTTTCACGCCATCGCCGGATTCCCAAATATAATAGGAGCCATAGATTGCACCCACGTAGCGATAAAAGCACCATCAACTAACGAATTTAACTATGTTAACCGAAAGGGGTTTCATTCAGTCAACGTGCAAATCGTGTGTGATGCAAATCTGTCCTTGTTAAACGTTGTTGCGCGGTGGCCTGGAGGAACACACGACTCATTCGTTATGCAGAACAGCTCTGTTGGTGTGCGTCTCCAAGAAGGCGCTGTGGAAGATGGCTGGCTCATTGGTGAGTATTAGGCTACAACATGTTTAAAATGATATTGCTGGGTTATGTACAGTTGTTTAAAAATATATCATCATTAGGTGATCAAGGTTACCCGCTGAAACCGTGGCTAATGACCCCCCTGACCAACCCGAGGACGCAGCAGGAACAGGCGTATAACCGGGCCCATGCGCGCACGAGGAGCACCGTCGAGCGCGCAATAGGCCTGCTGAAAGGGCGATGGCTGTGCCTTTCCAGAACGGGGGGGGACACTGCAGTATCGGCCTGAAAAGGTGTGCAGGATCATCATGGCTTGCTGTGTGCTACATAATTTAGCCGTCAGACAGGGGGTCCCTCTGCAGGAACTCCCCAGACCAGACGGCCCTATGCCTGACGCAGCGCCCCTACCACCTCCTAATGCCGCTGGCCTTCAGACGAGACAGAGGATCATACAGACATTTTAGGTAAATCTATCACAGAAACATAAACATTTTCATTTTGTGTTTTGCAGCAGTGGAGTTTAAAAAATACATTGGTCAACCGTTTATGGTTTGTTTGCCATTTTATTTGCGCAAGAGGCAATCTGTTTGAGAGACTCATTGATTTCAATTAATACATTTGTCATGTTGGTCAGTTGCTCCTTCAGGCCATTAATCGATCGAGTTGTTTCTTCTTGGTTCTTCAGTACCGCCTCCGTCAGCACTCTTGGTGCAGGACGCACGGAGGGAACAATGGACGGCCCCGGTTCCTCCTCCGACTCCTCCAGAACCAGCACCATGGGACTCGCTGTGAAAGAAAAAAATCACATTCATTTCGGAGTTTACTCTAGAAATGTTTTTTTTCTTCTAAATGTCAACATTTAAATAAAATGTTTGCAAACACTGAATTCACATTTGTTTCTTACCTTCAATTTGAATGTTTGACGGCCCAGCTTGAGCGTCGGTGTCACCGTCCGCAATTATGCCGGACAGAGCTGTGTCGCCGATAATGATGGCAATTCGGTTGTCCAACGGGGAGAGTTCCGTGGTGGTCTGTCCTCCACCAGTTGCTGATGTCTCACGTCTGTGGGCTGTGACTCTTTTTTTAGCGTTGAGTTTAACATCAAACCATTTCTTTTTAACTTCAGAAACTGTTCTCATTTCTGACCCAACTGAATTTACGGCATCAGTCACATTTTCCCAAGCCACAATCTTTTTTTTGTTAGTTATGCCTCCTGCATTAAGTGAGCCAAAGATAATTTTTTGCTTTGAATCAACCTCGTTGACAAGGGTTTCCATTTCTGAAGCTGAGAAGTTTCTTTTCTTTGCCCTCTTTGCCATTGTAGCGTGAGTGGTAAAGCACATTCACTTGGTTGATAAAGGGATGCGTTGTGACCGTATATGGTTAATTGGAGGCGTTTCTGAATGCAAATGGTCTGAGCGTGAACGAGCATGGTACTTAAGAACAGGTGGGATTTATCAAGATAGATGACTTACTGGTGTGCGTACGATAGGCCAGCGCACGTTTGATAAATACCGATTTTTTTGTACTTAAGCACATACTAAATTTCATTCGTAAGAGTGAATTTAGAACCTTTTCTACGCACTGTTGATAAATGAGGCCCCTGGATTGCAGCATCCTGGAACTTTGCTCTCAGGCCACTGTCGCTTTGAAGCTCAATTAGCTCCATCTGAAGGTGTTGGGGTGCAGTGCAGACATCGGTGGTGAAAGGATTGGCAAAGATGTCAAAGCCAGACTGTTGTGCTCTGAAGTCAGAGAAGCGCCAATCAAACTCAGTCTTTAACCAGCTCAGTTTTGTAGCCAACTGAGCACATGAAAAAGTCTCGAGAAATGAGGCTGACATGCTCTGACAAACAGGAAAGTGGACAAGATTGTCCTGTTTCACTTGCCACATCCATAAGTCCAATTTACGCTGGAAAGCCGTGATCGTGTCGGACATCTGCGTGATGACTTCTTTGCGTCCCTGCAGCTTCTGATTCAGCTGGGGGAGATGGTCGGTAATGTCACACAACACAGCAAAGTCACACATCCACTTTGTATCTGATAGTTCAGACATGAGTTTGTCCTTTACTCTGCATAAAAAGAGCAATGTCTTCCCTGAACTCAAAAAATCGCTTGAGGACTTTGCTCCTACTCAGCCACCGCACTTCTGTATGATACAGCACATCCCCGTGTTCCGAACCTATCTCCAGCAAAATCTGCTGGAACTGACGGGGATTCAGGCATCGCGCCCGAATGAAGTTCACTGTTTTCATGACTGTGGTCACAATGTCCTCCATCCCCAGCACCTTCCCACACAAAGTTTCTTGATGGATAATGCAATGATACGTTATCAGAGGCGTGTGACAGTTAATTTTTTGCATTTTCCCCTTCATTAGTCCAACCAAGCCCACTTTTCCTCCACACATTGCCGGTGCATCGTCTGTAGTTAATCCTACCAAGTTTTTCCACAGACTTCTCCACCGCATCAAAAATGTCCTTTCCCGTCGTGGTCCCATGCATTGCAGCCACATCCAACAGCTCGTCAGTGATAGAGATGTCCGACTTTACGCCTCTAATAAAAATCGATAACTGCGCTGTGTCCGTGTTATCTGTGCTTTCATCAACAGCTAATGAAAAAGCTGTGTAGCTGCGTGTCTCCTCGCCAGCTGTGTTGTAAGATTTTCTGCTAGTTCCTTCTGTCACAGTTCAGCTCTGCCTCACCACTCTGCACCTGCCTGCTTCAATCTGCCAATCAGACACACCCCTCTCATTAAGCCAACTCCACTCACCTGTGCTCTCTGCTCTGCTCTGGCTGCATTTAAGCTCCAGCTCCACTCTCACTCATTGCCAGATTGTTCTCGATGCTTGCACCAGACTCTCCAGCGATTTTCTGCCTGATCTCCCGGTTCCGACCCTGCTTGCCTCTGACTATCCTGCCTGACCGATCTCCTGGATATTACCTCAGCCTTCTGTCTTCGACCACGAGTTTCGCCTATCCCCTCTTGGTTACACACCTGCTCGGCTCTGCAGCTACACAGCCCACCACTGGACCTGTCTGCCTGTGCTGCTTTTGGGTCCTCACCATACCCGTGACACCTTCACTCGGTTGGCGATGGTGTTTCTTGATAAACGGACATTTTTAAAAGTCTGTAACTTGTCGGGACACACCTGATCACAGACCTTCAGCATGCACTGCTTCAAAAACGCACCCTCTGAAAAAGACTTGGAAGGAATAATTTCTTCAGCCACAATGAAGCTAGCTTTCACCACGGCCTCGTTTTTGGCTGTGGATTTCATGAACAAACTCTGCTGCGACTGCAGTTTGCCTTTTAATTATTGGGCAATTTGTTGCTTTTCTTGAAGGCTAGCTTTAGCGTACTTAGCTCCATGTTTGGTGTCAAAATGTTGACGCAGATTGTACTCTTTGACAACCGACACCGCCTCGTAACACAAAAGACATACCGGTCTTTCTCCTTGAAGCGCAAACAAGTATTCGCCTTCCCATCTTTCTTGAAACAGCCTTCCGCCTGCTTCAACTTTTCTCTTTCTGGACATTTTGGGATCATTATTTATATCTCAATTCCACTCGTTGGCATGGACACTGTCGTGACTAGCGTAGTCGAAAGGCATTGTGGGAAATGTAGCTTTTGGTCAAGCACGCTTTTAATTTATTTTTGGTATTTATTTTTAGACACTCAAAACTTTAAAGCTCTCGTGGGCCACATAAAATGACATGGCGGGCCTTGAGTTTGACACATATGCTCTAGAGCAGGGTTCCCCAATTAGTTTTTCCAGAGGGCCAAATTTGGTCAAGCATGCTATGCCAAGGGCCGAAGTGTCATTTAATTTTTCTAATTCGCCATTTTCATGTGCAAATTTAGCTTTAATCATAATTACTGTTTTAGCGATAATGCAAGAGGGCTAGATCAATTAGGTTTAAATACCATCCAGGAATGGTGCATCGATGAAAATGCAAGGAATGAGGAGGAGGAGACGTAGCTTGCTTCAGACTATATTATGTTCAGCCTTGTTTATTTAAATACTCGGTAATGTCTTTCAGTTTCTATAAAACAACAGTAAAATAAAAACACCTTTACTTCTATGAAGCATAGTAAATAAATAACTACAGGCTAAACAACATATACAGTTATATAGCAAGCCTATATAAATAAATAAAACAGCTGGAATCATAATACAGAAAAAAGTCATAGACAGAATATATACTCAGATACTCAGGCGCAGTCGTGTGGAGTTTGTTTATTTTTACCTGAGTATATATTTTGTGTATGACTTTTTTCTGTATAATGATTGCAGCTCTGTTTGATTTATTTATATAAATAAAGGAAACAAAGTAACAGGCACTTACATTGTCACAAACTTAATACCTGGAGTATTAACTGCTCTTAAAGCCACAGGCACTATACAAAGTCAAAGCCTTTTATACAATTACTATAATTATAAGTAGTAGTTTAAAATACCCTCTGTAAGGAGTCACACAATAACAAAATGCTCTCTTGAAACAAAAGTTTGTCAATAACCTAACATTAATTCATTAAAATGCCCCTGGAACATCGGCAAACAAAAAGTCCAGCAAACAAACAGGCATGCAGTGCAGCAGCCATGAACATAAGGACTTAAACAGCAACAGCAGTGTATCTTCAGTGTATCTTCATTGGGTCTGATGCAATCAGTGAGAGAAGTGAGAGCGACGTGATGAGGCAACCTTTCTGATGTCAGGCCTGTAATCTGTTGTGGCAATCCTGAGGCACTGTCCAAGGTGTGCATTTGAGAGTCTGTTTCTGTCCTGGCTCTTGATGGCATTCATTGCAGAAAATGCTGATTCACAGATGTATGTTGAGGGGAACATTGTGAGAAGCAGCATAGCAATAGCTCTGATGTTTTAGAAACGAGCTTGGGGAACCATGTTGATCCAGAAGTCACACAGCAGTGACTCCTTGTGTTGAGCTTTGAGCAAATCAGATGTTCCCATTTCCAAGACCTCCATCTGAAGAGCAGCCTCATCTGTGGATGGCACGAGCCTTTTGGCCTCTGCAGTCCACTCGCCGTCAGCTGGCACAGAAAACGGCTGTCTCAAGAAGAGTAGGATGTCACCTGAGAGTTTAGAGGAGCTTTCAAATCGTTCCTTGAAGTTTTCTGCCAGGCTCGACACAAACTCCTTCATTGTTGGATCTTCCTGCATTTTGTTCTTCTCCAAATGCTCACGCAGACGTGGGAAGTGCAGCTTTCTCCCTTGAATGTCTCTCTCCAGAAGGTGCAGCTTCGACCGGAAGGCTTCAATCGCTTCGCACATGTCAGCAACAGTGTGGTTCCTGCCTTGTAGCTGCAGGTTAAGGTGATTCAGATGAGACATGATGTCGCACAAAAAATTAACATCTGCCAACACCTTGGCGTCAGTTAAAAAGCCCAGAAATTTGCGGGCTTTTGGGCTCTGCAGGCTGGATAAAAATGACACAAGTTCATCACGCAGGTCGCACACCCTCTCCAACACACGGCCTTTACTCAGCCAGCGAACATCGTTGTGCAGCAACAGATCTTTGTGTTCAGCTGACATTTCCTCGAGCAATGCTCTAAACAGGCGATGCTGCAGACTAGAGCTCTCACGGACAAAGTTCACTAGTCGTGTCACAGTCTTGTTTTGCGCACAAAATTGCCTTGTGAATAATGCAGTGAAATGCCAGTAGTGTTGGGTTAACGGCGGAAAGCCTGCTTACTAAGCCCTGACGTCGTCCCACCATCGACGGAGCCCCGTCAGTAACAACCGACACAACTTTACTGACATCTAAGCCGTTCTTTTCGAAGAACAGTGTCAGTTCGTTAAAGCAGATTTCCCCGGTAGTGCGCCCGGGCAGAGGGAGCAAACAGAGCAGCTCTTCACGGAAGATCTTTCCATCAAAAAATCTTGCGAACTCGGACAGCTGTTCCATGTCGGTTCGGTCACAAGATGAGTCGATGGCTAGTGATATGCCGGCTTCGGCTTTCTTCAGATCGGTGAGTAGACTGGAAAAGCAATCCTCCGCTAAAACCTCCACTCTTCTGGATGCTGTGCTTGCCGACAGCGGCACCTGCTTTAATAGCTCCACAAATTTTGTTTTGATTTTTTCCTCTTGATTTAAGACTTCACCCGCCATGTGAATTGCACATTGTTTAATCAACTCTGCATCAGCAAAGGGCTTCTTAGCTTTAGCAAGCGTCCAGGAAACATGTAATGAGGCAGCTGTTGCGCTCTCTTGTGCCGATGCCGTTTTGCATATTGTTGAAACTGACCGCTTGTATGATGCCAACATGCTTGCAATCTTTTGTTTGCGTTGCTCAGATGTTTCTGGGAAACTTCCATTAAAGCTGGCAGCATGCGAACAGTTAAAGTGCCGCTTCAGGTTGTCAGATTTAATGACAGCCACGGTCTGCATGCATATTAAGCATGTCGGCTTTGAATTGGCATGGTCCGGTAAAAAAAAGCAATATTTATCGGTCCATTCCGTTTTAAACTGGCGGTTCTCCAGGTCGACCTTCCTTTTCTTGACAAATGACATGTTGTTTATTTCATCGATTTTCAATCCGTTGATTTTTGAGAAAGTTTTAAGTCCCTGAGATGACAGACGGATAGAGGGAAAGTGACAGCAGCGGCGACTACTCTCTGGCGTGTGACGCTAGTGAAGTTAAAAACCCGCGAAGCACGTCATTACGTATGCACGCAGTAACATCAACGATCAAGTGGACGGTGCGGGCTGAGGGCAAAATATAGCAGACCGCGCAAATTTTATTATTTTTATTTTTTTTGATAACATGTGAATGCGCTGGGTCAGCGCGGGCCGGACATTTGGCTCTTGCGGGCCGGATCTGGCCCGCGGGCCGCTAAATGGGGTTCCATGCTCTAGAGCTTCTGTGGTGTGTCTGTGGGGCTTTGCATTAAAACTGACCAAACCCAGAGTAGGATGAGGACATGCTTGCCCCCAAGTCCCGGTGAAAATCCTCATACGTCTTACAATTTTTGGACAGCTTCAGTGTAAAAAAACATGTTGATGACTGTGGAAGGTCACTGTCAACAATCTCAACATTTAGAGATGAACAGTTGACATCCCACCCTGTCCAAAAAGTCAGCAAGCTCTTCAGGACCTCTGATGAACCTACAGAAGAACCTATATTAGTCCTGTCCTCAGTTTCAATACAGAGCCATTTCCAAAAGTCTCTCAAAAATATTAGTGCATACAAAATAATTTTTTAATAGTCGTACCCGTTTCTACAAATGTCCTTAGGAAATCTAAAACCCTGCAGTGGTCCACAACAGTGAGGACATCCTCATCCACGTCTTCGTCACAAGGCCAGACAATCTTGTCCAGAATCATCAAAAAGATAAAATCATGGTAAAGTTCCATCCTTTCTAACCATCAAACTTCCCTAGAACTTACTTGTGGTGTTATCTCCGTGTCAATATCCATGCGAAAGAGAACTGGCAGTGTCTGGCCTGGAACTCAAAAACTCCCAAACACCGGTGTCTTTTAGGCCTTTTCTCATTTGTTTCACCTGCTTGATCGTCCTTCCAAGAACCTGTAAAAAAAAGCAAAGAAAAACAAGCACATTTAAAACATATTGTTCCCCATCAGTTATCTTTTTATTATTCATTAAATCATTATTTAATCATTTAAGACACAACTTTGCAAGGGTGACCACCTAGATGAGTCATTACCAGACCCCCTTTATCCCTCTCACCCCTGCCCCTTCTGCCCCCCCCCCTCCCAATACACACAGTATCATTCATTCAGTAATTCATTGGGAGTTTAATTAAAGAGTGACCAAAATCAGCTAAATTCTGTAAATGCAAGATCACATGACCATCATGAAATGAAAAAAATGCTTTGTCTACCTGTGGTAAGTAATAAGCACCTTATTACATTACCATATTGTTATCTTATTTTTTACACTGCCTTTCACATGATTTAAACTCTCAAATCAAAAGTGTACTCTGATATCCACAAAAACATGTCTTTAAACATACGAGGCATTTGTATAATGACTAAGAAGAAAGACGTACGGCATGCAGGAGGATTTTCTCTTTCAGCCAGACCCTGTTATCCATTGTGACGCCAGGCAAGTCCCAAGGCAGTGCCACAGAGAGAACTTGGGTTTTATCTTCCTCTGTAAATTCCATGGTTCCTTCCAACTGATCAAGGACTTTGCTGACAAGCAAAAACACTATTGTTATCCTGCATACTTATGAATTTTCCTCCCACTCTTTTCCGTCGCCTACTAGTTTCACACCGTTTAAGCTAGAAACACCGTTAAAACTTCACTTGATTTAGTCTGAACTGATTTAGTGTGCTATTACTTTTCTCACAGATAACTTTTAAAGTTGTTAAGTTGTTATAGTTTAAAGTGCTTAAAAAAATTAATGGGTTCAATGGTTCAGAATTTTCAAGTCAAATTCAATTGTGACGTCATGCACTGACAACTGTTTCTCACCGAGTCCATTTTTTACACTGTTTAACACTTTCTTGCTTGAATATGCAGACTTTTTCTAATAATATACTTGAACTGTTTATACCATTTTGAAGACAAGATGTAGGTCTTTCTAATGATGTAAATATTTATATGATTATGTTAGGCAGATCATCCTTTATAAAGACGATTTCACAGAGTCATTCTGACAAAAATCTTCTCTGTCGTCAATACTGTTTTAGAAAACGTCATTTTTAACCACTTTCAATACAAGATACAGGACAGGTTAGAATGTATGAAATGTGTGTAATTTTGTCATGAATTCAGAACAGAAGACAGATTTAAGATAGACTATTTTGTTTAAAATATATGACCGCTGAAGTGATGAGTGGAAACGCAATTACTCTCATAATCGAGACTAGCGCGTTCGCACTCCATAACTAAAAACATTCGACTTTGTCCACAATCGACCAAATTGGCCAAACAAGGTATGTACATTGAGCTTAAAGTGTACATAATCTAGCTAGATCATTTTTCTTTAAGCAACTTTCACTTTCTGAAAGAATCAAGGTTCAACACTGTTATAGCTGACCGTCACAAACAGCTAAACCGGGGTTCACGAAAGGCTTACTGCAGCTGGCCATACTACGAACAAATGCTTCGTAACTGAAAAGTTTTTACTTTTAATTGACGATATTGAACACAGATGTTAAGAAACTTGTCGTTA
>CAEFZP010003408.1:0-19462 GCA_903064625.1 Mallotus villosus | reverse complement strand
GGCAGAGCAGAGCAGGTCTGGTCCAGCTGGGTCTCTCTCCCTGAGTCTGCGTGCATATGTCTCCTAGGAGCTTGCGGGAGATGTGAGTTTGTTATCAGGAAGAGATAGGGCGATGCAGCGAGTATCCTAGCGCTTTCTATATTCGATAAAGATGATAGAAGGATGATAGCCTGAATAGCGGTCGCTATCTCTCTATCTCTGATATATCTCTCTATTGCTCTATCTCCCATCGTCTCCCGCTCATACCTCTCTTCTATCGCACAATTGTGATTGACGCTCAAAGGTCTCCAGCGTTAGGTATCCCGTCTGTCACTCTTGATATCTAATCAATTCTCAGCAAGTGTTAAACAGTGCCATGATGGATGACAGTATGGATGACCAGTATTACTGAAATTTGAACACGCCCGTCTCTCTCTCTCTCGCTGTGCTCTCTCGCTCTCTCTCTCTCTCTCTCATTGTCCTTCAGTCTGCTCCCTCCTCTGAGGATGGAAATGTGTGGTGATGTACAAACCAAAGCCACGTAAGCCTCTCTAACCAGTGTTCAGATGTCAGAGAGGTCCATACAGTTAAAACTCATTGCTAATGGCTTGGCTGGGCTCCCCTGTTGCTGCCCGGTCTGGGAAGCTGCTGGCTGGGCTGGCTGCAGTGAGTGATGGGCTGATGTGGGTGGAATGGAGAAGGTAGAGAAGCCAAACAGGGGGATGTTCCCGGCCAGGTCTGGTCCTGGAGGCTGTTCAGATGGCAGTCACAAGACTATCAGTTACGATCAGTCATACCAGCTTCTGAATGAGGCTGGGGAATGTTTACAAACAGGTTCGATGACCGTGGTGCACCCTGGGACTTGTATTCCTGGTAGGAAGTCAGTTAAGGTACTTCCTTAAAAATGCCAAAATAAGGAATTCTTCTGATTACCCCCAGCTGTGTAAACACAGTTCATACTGTGTGTGGTGAGGGGATGGGGGGGATGGGGTGCATCCCTGTTCTACTGGGTGACTCACGTGACTGAGAACTGGGGCTTCACACCTCCCAGAGGCATGGCTGGATATTCATACTGGCTCCTTATGTCACGCCACAGCCACAAGCACACACACAACCAGTCATGCACAACCAACACACAACACACACACACACACACACACACACAGACACACACACACACACACACACACCACACATACACCACACACACACAACCACACATGAACCACACAATGTATAACACCAACTAAGTTAATATCACACCATCTACTAAACCACAAATCTATGTGTCTGCTGGTGCAGTTGCCAATCTACTAAGCCACAGGGGTCGATCGATTAGCCCTTTTAACAGCAGAAAAGCCGACCACTCTCATCTTGACAGTGGCGGGGGTATTTCTGGAGCTCCTTTTCGAGTGACCACAGGAAGTGATTTCCTGACCTTCTGGCCTATAAAGAGCCTGTAATGGTCTGTATTGAACAAGCGCGTCTGTCTGCTTTGAGGAGAGACGCAGACCTGCTGTGCCTCGTTCGATACCAGCCCCAGAAAAGAGGATCGAGACAAAGGACGTGTCAGTCTGGGAGAGGAGACTAAAAGACGGGCAAAAGGCTGCCAAGCCCTCCTGCATGCAGTTCTCCTACATTAGCTGGAAACAGTGGGGAGCTCAATGATTTCAGAGGAGCATGCAGAGGTAATAGCAATCAGGAGGATGGGGGTTATAGTAAGTAAGTCATCATTTTTGAAGCCCCCCGAAGAAGTGTGTTGTGTTTGCGAGTGCGCGCGAGAAGTTTGTGTTGTTTGGTAATGCTCCTGTGGGCCGCTGGGAAGGCTGGGGCTTCTCTCGGAGAAGGTTGGCTATCCTCAGGGGGGGTCTGGGAGCGCGCACACATGCACACTCTGAGGAAATTACTATCGACCAGGCTCTCCAATCCTGTCCTGGATAGGATTTTCTACATGCTGTGTGTGTCTGTCTGTGTGTGTGTGTGTGTGTGTGGAATCTGTGGAATGTGGAATTGTACGCATGGTCGAGTGGAATGTGTGTGTCAAGTTGCGTGCGTGTGTGTAGCCCAAGGACCATGCTGTACACGCAGGTCTCTTCTAGCCTCATGCTCACCCCCACACACACACACACACACACACACACCTGCCACTGCTGGCATCCACCGCCACTGCATCCACGAGTACTACCCCCCACAGCCTCCCCTCCTCCCCCACCACAGCCTCCCTTTGTTTAGAGACAGGTCTGGTGAGTCACCGGCCCCCCTCCACTGCTGTTCTCTCTACTGGACCATGGCAGGGGGATGCCTCGAGTCAGGAGACATCTGACAGTTGTGTCTTATCTCTGCTCCATCTCTCTGTACCACTGTTAGACCCATGTATCTTTGTTTGTTGTGTGTGTGTGTGTGTTTGTGTAGATACGGCAGGTGTGTGTGTGTGTGTGCATGCAGCTCGGCACTCCACAGGGTAGTTATTTGTTTGTGTGTGTAGATACATGTGTGTGTGTGTGTGTGTGTGTGTATGTACGTGGTGTGCGTGTGCGTCCAGCTCCACACTCCACAGGGTAGTTCAGCCATACCTAGCGCTTGACTTAATGGCATGATATGGATCAGTAAGAGGGAAGGGCTCAAGGTTAACAGCAGCACAAAGCCTCCATACAGGCACCCTCTCAGCTCATCCTCTGCCCAGCTCGACCGCTCCTCTCTGGGCAGAGGGAGGCCGTGCTCGGGGGGCTGGCTGTGGGCTGGCCCTGCTGCCTGGGCAGGGTGCAGGGATGTGGGCCAGTGTTCAGGTGTGTCCAGGTGCAGGTATGGAGGTGTGAGTCCGGGCTCCTGCAGCCTCCGTACGGCCGGCAGCGGCGGCACAAAGAGCTCCTAGTCTTCTGCTCTCAGGAGAACGCACAAACACACCACACACACACATACATACAAATACACACATACAGTACACACACACGCGCTGAGGACCTTCATTCCACACACGCTCACATGCACGAGAGAAGGCTAACCATCCTTCGCACGCATACAGACATAGAGTAACCTTCCTTCACACAGACACGCTCGCACACAGAAATAGTAGTGTGGTCAGTGGAGCGTAAACTAAGCAGAGGATTGATCGATTTGCTGCCCATCAAGCTGAATTCATACATACAGTCTCAGTGCCCTGCGATGACAAACGGTACGGAGTGCAGCGTATGATTAGTCAGTGTATTAAGTACAGGTTGCATCGATGCTAGGAGTAATTCTCGTTACTACTAATTGCCTCTGTAATACCCCACAATGCCCTTCAAGGTTAGATGAGGCCCCCCCCCTTCTCCCCCTCCAAGCTCCCTAACCCCCACCAAGACACAAAAACACACAGAAATGCACAGACGCACACACACACACAGAAATACACACACACGCAGACACCACACACACACACACACACACACACACACACACACACACACACACACACACTGCTAGGATTAAATACATCTCCAATCCCATTCATGCACAGTTTTGTGTGTGGTGATTGACGATCCTTGCGGTCAGCATTAAAGTCATGTGACACTGTGACGATGTTACTTAACAGGGAGAACTCAGGCAGCCGGGGGACTATCAGTGAGTAATCACCAGGGCATTCTTCAAGGGCCCAGACTACATCGATATCTGTGAAGCCATCCCTGCTGGTGACAGAGATAGGCCCCTGAGCAGTTATCTATCCGAGAAGCTGCCGTGCTCTCACCCTCTCCTCTCCCCTCACACACGCCCTCCTCTCCCCCTCTCCTCCCTCTCCCCTCACACACGCCCTCCTCTCTTCCCCCTCTCCCCTCACACACACGCCTCCTCTCCCCCTCTTCCTCTCCCCTCCCCTCTCTCCCCCTCGCCCCCTCGCCCCCGCTCTACCCTCCCCTCTCGCCCCAGTCTCTCCTCACCCTCTCGCCCCATCCTCTCCTCCTCCCTCTCTCGCCCCAGTCTCTCCTCCCCTCTCGCCCCAGTCTCTCGTCCTCCCTCTCGTCCTCCCCCTCTCTCCTCCCCTCTCAGTCTCTCCTCCCCTCTCCTCCCCAGTCTCTCCTCCACCTCGTCGTCCTCCTCACTCTGCGCCCCTCTCCCAGTCTCTCCTCCCCTCTCTCGCCCAGTCTCTCCTCCCCTCTCGCCCCAGTCTCTCCTCTCGCTCCCCTCGTCACCAGTCTCTCACTCCCTCTCGTCCCCAGTCTCTCCTCCCCTCTCGCCCCAGTCTCTCTCCTCCCCTCTCGCCCCCTCCCTCTCGTCCCAGTCTTCCTCCCCTCTCTCCCCAGTCCTCTCCTCCCCTCTCGCCCCAGTCTCTCCTCCCTCTCGCCCCCTCCCCTCTCGCCCAGTCTCTCCTCCCCTCTCTCCCCAGTCTCTCCTCCCCTCTCGCCCCAGTCTCTCCTCCCCTCTCGCCCCCGTCTCTCCTCCCCTCTCGCCCCAGTCTCTCCTCCCCTCTCGCCCCAGTCTCTCCTCCCCTCTCGCCCCCTCCCCTCTCGCCCCTGTCTCTCCTCCCCTCTCGCCCCCTCCCCTCTCACACCAGTCTCTCCTCCGTCACACATGACCTCCCTCGTCTTCCCTCCTGAGTGTGTTTGTGTCAGAGGGAACCCCCGTTTCAGAGTGTCAGTAACAGGAAGTAGGAGGGCGGGACCTGGTGGCCTGACTGTCAATCACTGTCGCTATTGCGATATCCAGTCTGACAGACTGCTGGAAAAGCAATGCTCTCCCGCTCCCTCCCTCTCTCTCTCTCTCTCTCTCTCCCTCTCCCTCTCCCTGTCTTTCTTTCTCTCTCTCTCTCCCTCTCCCCCTCTCTCATGCACATACATCTTCTTCTTAGTGTGTGGATGTGTGTGTCCAATCGGTTGCGTCTGTGCCCTTGTCTCACTCACTCTCAAATAACTGTTGACCTTGCCAACATCATGTGCCTAATTCAAATGCAACAGTGACACCAGATGAACAGTTATTGAGATGACATGCTGGCGTCCCTCGTGTTCTGTGACTAATGCAGAGAGACGCTCAGAGCATGGTAGAGGGCCCAGAGGGGCACACACAGACACAAAGTAGACGTTGCACTTGCTGAGAGGTGTACATTTAAACAAACATGAGTGTTAGCGTGTGTTGCTGCATGTGTGTGTTTGCGTATATGTGATGTGTCATGTTTGAAACGTGTGTCCTCGTGTGTGTCCCTGTGTGTGTGTGTGTGTGGGTGGGTGGGTGTGAGACTGCATGACACACCAGCCCTCCCTCAGGCCTAATTAGCCCATGCTACAGGGTAACGTGTGTTAGATCAGTGATTATGGCTGTGGCTGGCATGCTGTCGACAGAGAGAAGACACAAATCATTAACATGTAAAAACGCACACAGACAGACACTGAGTGTGGGCTGTCTGCACCGACAGTGAGTGTGTGTATTTGTGCGCTTCTTTCTCCTTTATTCTGTATGTGTGTGTCTGCATATGTGTGTGTGTGTGTGTGTGTGTGTGTGTGTGCTGGAGTGTGTCTTTTTGCTCTCCCAAGCCCTTGTCAAGAAAAATTAGGGCAGGTCTCTGGGAGAGAGGCTCTGAGAATGTACAAGCTGCTGATGCCCTCCTCCTGTGCCACTGTGTGCCGAGTCTGTGTGTGTGCCGAGTCTGTGTGTGTGTGAGAGAGAGAGATAGAGAGGGAGGGAGGAGTGTGTGTGTGGGAGATAAAGACAGATACAAAGAGAGGGGCAGAGAGAGGGAGACGAGTTTAGAGTTGGGATTGACAGTGGGGGGGTGGGAGAGAGAGTGGGGACTCGTACCTGTGGAACTAAGCTCGCTGACCTGTTGCAAAGACACCGCAGATGTGAGCATGCCCAGTTGGGCACATTTCTGCCAGATATTTCCTTCTCCGTTGCCATACTGCCCTTCTGCTACCCTGCCTATTGGCTCCCTGCCCCTCTGCCCTTCTACCCCTGTCTGCTGCCACCCAGAAGCCCTGCCCCTCTGCTTCCCTGGTGTGTGTGTGTGTGTGAGAGAGAGAGTGCTTGCTTGTGTGGGACTGCTGTATCTAGTTCAGTGAGGTGGCGTATTCTCCACGGAGCCATTATCGAGGGCACAGTCCAGGACGAGAGGCTGAGGAGAGACAGAGAAACCTCTGTGTCTCTGAGAAACCCCCCCTGTCTGTAGGGGAGAGCGTAGCAGGGGGGGGGGACAGGAGAGCAGAGGGAAGGAGGAGAAAGGAGTGTAGAGGGGAGGAGAGGAACTGTACGAGGCGTATTTTAAAAAGTGTCATTATCTAATCTCTCCTTATTTGACTCACGTGTCCAACTCCCAGCCCCCCTCCCAGCCCCCCTCTCAGTCCCCTGGCCGTGTCACTTCCTCCATGGCTGCCTACGGCCTCAGACTGGGATCAAGAGGACAGAAATAGGCCGGCTAATATACAGTTACACAGAGCCCTCTTTCTGAAGCGCTTCTTAGGTTGGATAATAGGGCACTGTCTGTTTTGCCTCTCTCGCTGTTCTACTCTTTCTACATAGTACCAACCAACCGACCTACTTACCTACCCACCTAACTATCTACATATTATCCTACCTACCTATAATACCTACCTACCTACCTACCTACCTACCTACCTACCTACCTACACCTACCTACCTACCTACCTACCAACCTTTCCTACCTGCCTACCTACAATACCTACCCACCTATCTACCAACAATACCTACTTACTGTACCTACAATACCTACCTACCTACCTTTCTACCCACCTCTCCACCTACTAACTGTCAGTCACACCCCATTCCAGCAGGCCTCGTGTCTCACTCCGTTCCATCAGGTGGTTGAAAACACCATTTATTTCTGCCGAGATGCAGAAAGGATGATGGGTAGGTGAGGGTCCCCAGTTGGATTGCTCATGCACAGCGAGTCGTCAAGGTAACGCTGTCACGAGCAACCAGTTCTAGATCTGTTGCTCTTGGGCCAATCAGAGACATGGATGTGTTCATTAAATGAATGCCACAGTTGGGTCATATCGCATCAAAGGAGAGGGGAATCTGTCAACCGTCATGGAGGGACCTGATATCAGACCAATGAGGCTTTCTGGACTTGCTAATCCCATGCTTATACCACGGATAGGAGCCCTTGCCAAGACGAGGCATAAAAGACCAACTGTAAGTCAGTCAGTCAAGTGGGTGGATGCCTCCATTGGCTGCCAGTTGCCACAGTAACGGCTCCCAGTGCCGTGGTTACGGCGCGGCAAGTTGGCTGGCTCTGGAGGCTGGGGTCGGCTCCTGCTGAGGCCTGCTGACTCGGAGGCAGCACGAGTGACACATCCCTGCCTCGGAGGGGGGTCTGGGAAACACACACACACACACGTGCTTACAAACCACACACACACACACACATATACAGTACACAGTGCACAAACACTTTTCTAACAGCCTTTTAGAATAATGAGACAGAAGGGGCAGCCCTGTCATCTCCTTTGTGGCGGTAGGGCAAGGTGCTTCTCCTCGTCCCCATCTCTCCGTCTGTCATCCCCCCTTCCTCTTCTCATCTGTTTCTCCATTCCGCAGGCTGATGAGATTGATACGAGGGACACAGAGAGGGAACTAGACATAGGAGACAGTTCAAGGGAGAGGCAGAGAGAGAGGCAGAGGGAGAGGCAGAGGGAGAGGCAGAGGAAGAGGCAGAGGCAGAGGGAAAGAGACAGAGAGAGAGACATAGAGAAGGATGGAGACAGACACAGACTGTCAGAATCCCATCCTCGTCTGATCTGAGTCTGCATTGACAGCTGTGCAGGGTGATTGACAGCCCTGGGCTGTGATTGACAGGTGTCCGTCCAACAGGTCACACTTGTTGTGTCCCTTGGAGAGAGTGGATGATGGGCAACGGTAGAGAGATCATGAGAGAGAGTAGGAATGCGTGTGGGTGCTGTCTCTTGGCTACAGTGAGCGGCGATTTGGTCCAGTCTCAGTTGGGAGCCAGCTTACTGGCTGACACGCAGGATGTTTTATTCAAATACGACCCCCTGAGATCCAGTTTGTACCTTTTCAGTCAGACAATGATGTCATTGTTCAACTCTTCCACCTGTTGGTGCAGAGTGGTGTCCTCTAGAGGCCTCACAGCCCTTCACGGAAGCTACCGGCATACATCTGGATAAAACATGACCACATTTGAGCTTGCTTCATCTACCTCCTCTCACTGGAGAGACAGAAGAGAGGGAGAGAGAGAGAGAGAGAGAGAGTGAGGGAGAGGGAGAGAGGGAGAGAGGGAGGGAGGGAGAGGGAGGGAGAGAGGGAGGGAGGGAGAGGGAGGGAGAGAGGGAGGGAGGGAGAGGGAGGGAGAGAGAGAGGGAGGGAGAGAGGGAGAGGGAGAGGGAGAGGGAGAGGGAGAGGGAGAGGGAGAGGGAGAGGGAGGGGATCAAGCGGAAAAAAAGCGATGTATGAGTCAGAACTATTTGCATCCTTGGAGGAATTCCTGAAACTTGCCCGCCCTCTCCACCATACACACACACACACACACACAAACAGGGAACCTTGGAGGACCACCCAAAGGCCAGTCACGATGATGTAAGCAGTAATCCTCCTGAAATATTTATTCTGGTTGCAAGAATGACCCAGCTGGAGATGCTGCTGCCCTAAGACTCCATAGAGAGAAGATAGATAGAGCAACAAACACGGATACGGAGAGAGAGAGAGAGAGAGGGGAGGAGGGAAGGAGGGAGGGGAGAGCGTAAGTAAGAGATGGAGAGAAAAGAGAGAACAGTGGAAGCTACAGTAGGAGGTGTGGGACGGAGGGAGAGAGGAGGGAGAGATGGAGGGAGGGAGAGAGGGAGAGAGGAAGAGAGGGAGAGATGGAGAGGGAGAGATGGAGGGACTTCTGCAGGATCCAGCCTCAGACTCAGCTTAGCACACGCTGCAGGGGTTCAGCTGAACGCCCTTCCAAAGCCCCTCGCAATCCCGGGGCTTTGTGGGGATCAGGCGAACATCCTGGTGCTGTGTAGTAGTACATGTCCGGTCTGACCCGGGTCAGTGGGACAGGGACAGGGCTGTCAGGTGAGAAAGGGGAGTTCTCTCCCTACACACTGAGAGCCCTGCTGATCACACGGGGCTTCCACTCCAGTCTGGGACTCTGACTCGTAAATCCATCCCCTCATCTCATCCCTCACCCCCAAATCATAGACCGTATCCACAAGCACAAGCAAGAGGTAGAGACGAGACGAGAAGCGAGGAGGGAGAGGAGCGGAGGGAGGGGGAGGGGAGGAGAGGAGGAGAGGAGCGGGAGGGGAGGAGAGGGGAGGAGAGGGAGGAGAGGGAGCGAGAAGAGAAGAGAAGAAGAGACGAGATACGAAGAGAGCGAAGATCGCATCACTCTCACTCTCCTCTCCTATCTCTCTCCCCTCCCCTCCCCTCTCCTCTCCTCCTCCTAGTGCTAGCCCAGTGTAACAGGGCTCAGTATATCCTCTCACAGTCCCACTCTGGAGTGGAACACAGCAGCCAGATGAGGATAATGTGGGCCTTGGCACAATCTGTAAGCTGGGGAGAGACTGGGAGAGAGAGAACAATCAGTTTCTGCTTTGCAAACAGGATGAGGAGTTTGCACTGCAGAACAATGTACCCATTGTCTTGTTGTGTTTGGAAATGAGTTGGAGGGGGGGGGAGATGGTGTTTACAAAGCAGCTCAAATATTGTTTTAGTTTCCTACAGTGTCCTGTGTTTCGAAGAAAGAAATGTCCATTACAGAGTTCATGAGAGAATTCATTTTCTCCAAGATGTATATTTAACAGCAAGGCACTTTCAAACTGACGACTGGTAACCGAGGGAAACTAATCTCTTTTGGTTCCCACAGAAACATGCAAATGAGCTGGAAGTTTAAGTCCACATTCCGACTGACTGTTGTTTTCTCTTGTTCTGCCAACAGGAACCTGTTGGACAGAGACACCTTCTCCAAATCCGACCCAAGTAAGATCCATGCGTGTGCCTGTGTGTGGTCTGGGGGTGAACCAGTTCTCTGTGCTTCTGTATCAGTGTGAGGTCCACCCCCCATCCTCCACCCCGCCCTCTCTGGGTCATCCCTGCTCCAGCACGCCTGGTCGTGCAGGGAGTCAGCCTCCAGAATCTCAACACTCATCTCTCCTGGGCCTGACAGAGGAATGAGGCTAGCGAGTGTGGGTGCAAGAGAAGAGAGAGAGAGAGAGAGAGAGAGCGAGAGAGAAGAAGGGAGGGCAGATTGAAAGAAAAAAGAAAGAAAGAGAAAATGTATACTTTCTACCTTCTTTTTTTTACAAAAGTTGTGAGTCACTGCCTCCTCCTGTGTGGAATCGTCGCCTGTGATTGGACGAAGTGGGCTTGGGGCCTTTATGACTAATCAAGGGAAGATAATACACGTTTAGATGAACGACACAGTGGGTGGTGTTGTCCTAGGTAGTTACGAAGACAATGGCCGAGCGTCACAAAGCACTGCAGCTCATCACACCAGCCAGTCACGTGACACTGGATTCACCTTAGTTACCCTAGCTAACATGCGTTTAAAATGGCACGCGGCGGTATGCAATCCTTCATAGCTTAGATCTTGTTCGGAGGGTGTTGTTGATGGAATGTGACTGAGCAGCTGTCACTTGTCTCCTGGATGTTAGTGTGGTGGGTTTGTGGAGATGTGGACATGAGCCAGAGTGTACCTGGAGCAGAGCAGATCATGAGCCAGAGTGTACCTGGAGCAGAGCAGATCATGGGGCAGAGTGTACCTGGAACAGAGCAGATCATGGGGCAGAGTGTACCTGGAGCAGAGCAGATCATGGGCCAGAGTGTACCTGGAGCAGAGCAGATCATGAGCCAGAGTGTACCTGGAGCAGAGCAGATCATGGGCATGGCTTCCTCTCAGCCTGGCTGATAACACCTTGTTCAGATGGGCACTAATCAGGAACATATTCATGGGATTCCTTCTCGTTATCCCGGACAAATGTCATGGCTGTGCCGTTCAGTATGCTGGCTTCTGTCTCTCTCTGTCTCTCTGTCTCTGTCACTCTTTGTCTTATTCTGACTCTCATCTCTTGCCTCTCTCTCTTTCTCTCCCTCTCTCTTTCTCTGCATGTTCATTCGTCTAGGAATGCTTTTACATTTTTCTGTTTTCTTTTCTTCCAGGTCTTTTTGTCTACGCGTTTCTGCTTTTCTCCACTTTCTTGCAATTAATGTCTTCCAGTAGCCTTGCATGAACTTGTGTAAGTTTTTATTTTCTCTTCTCTTTTTCGTTTACCTTACCTAACCTGTGGCTGTGTCTCCTATCGTTTGAGAATCCCAGTGTCTTTAATCGTTTCGGTTTCGATTTCTTCTCCGAGTCATTCCTTAGTCACGGTCATTACTATGGGCTTCATGATGGTGATATTGATGGGAATAAGGACTGGGAGGACGACTAAAGTGACCTTGATGGACTGGCTGCTCTGGGGTCTGTGGGAGGCTGCCCTGGTGCTGAGCAGCTGTGGTGATATTCTGCTGAGCTCTGGGGTCCAAGTCACCCCAGCATTATGCTGCTTCACTGGGCACTGGGCAGGAAGGCAGGGGGTGGAGGGGAACCACGTGAAGGCAAGAGATGCAGAGGGGAAATGGAGAGAGGGAAAGGAGGGAGGAGGGAGTAAAAAGAAGAGAGAGAGGCATGCTTGGATCCGGCTGGCTTTGCTGGGCTGGGCTAGGCTAAACTGAGCTGGGCTGTAGTAGGCTAGAATAGGCTGGGCTAGGCTAGACTGGGCTAGGCTAGACTGTCTTTAGCAAAACATCACATTCCACTCTCACACATCTCCAGCTCCACTCTGTTCAGACCAATTACAGGAATGTTCTCACACCCTGCATTCATATCAGGATATGGAGATGAGAAAGTTACATAATCAATCTCTGTATGTGTGTGTGTGTGTGTGTGTGTGTGTGGGGGGGGGAGAGAGAGGGAGCAGTCAGTGACAAAGGCTGCCCTCGTACTGCTCTCCTCTCTCGTCCCTCTCACTGTGAGAGGGATTTCTGTACAGGCTAATTGCCTCAGCTCTCTCCAGCACTGTGCTGAGTGGGTGATCAAACATGGCCCTGTGTGGGTGTGTGTGTGTGTGTATGTGAGAGCATGTGTGTGTGTGTGTGTGAGAGAGTGTGTGTGTGTGTGTGAGAGCATGTGTGTGTGTGTCGCAAACTGGAAACAACATCAAAGCTTTTCTGAAATTAGTATAGCATCGGTGAGCTTGGTAATATGCCTTTTTAGAAAATTATCTTGTTTCAGGGAATCAAATTAATTCACAACCATTTCATGCTTTAGTGAGGGGACCTGGCTAAGTTATGGATGTGTTTTGATGTTGCTGTTATTGTTGTCCAAGTTGTTTGATGTTGCCATTGACTGATCATTAACAAACTAATGAGCCTCACCCGACATGTCTGCCAAGGTAGCAAAGGTTTCAGTCCTGCAGCTATGGTGGTATGTCCTGGGCTAACTACACCTGTAGCCTGTAGGTAGGGACTGATCTCTGTGGTTTGACCTGACGTGTCTCCTGCACCCCCCCTCCGCAGTCTGCGTCCTCTACACTCAAGGCATCGGCAACAAGGAGTGGAGGGAGGTGAGTGTGGCTCTGCATACTTGGGGGGCGGGGGGGGTTCACAGTGTCCTAATCTGTTGCTATACAGTATATACAATATTATTAACTGTATATACATTATTGTACATATTAATATAAAACACGCTCACAATAGCCCCTCAATAGCACTGCTGGATCACTCTGCTAGATGGAGGGAAATGTCTGACTGGTTGGAGACAGATTCAATTTCTCTCTCTCATTCTCTCGTCTTCTCTCTCTCTCTCTAGTTCGGAAGAACAGAAGTGATTGACAACACGCTGAACCCAGAGTTTGTACGCAAGTTCATCTTGGATTATTTCTTCGAGGAAAGACAGAACCTGCGATTTGATCTGTGAGTAAAAAATAGACTGGCGTTCAGAACAGCAGTGTGTCTCTGAATGTGTTTGTATACGGTGTGTGTCTATACAGATGAGGTCCTGATGCATCGTGTGTGTGGGTGTGGTGTGGGTGTGGTGTGGGTGTGTGTGGGTGTGTGTGTGTTTGTGTATCAGTATCTCAGCTCAGCATCTTGTCACAGTGGATGCTTAAATATTTGGGTGACATGAAAGAGGTCACACGGTTGCATGGGCAGAGAGGGAAACTAAAGCTCTGTGTGTGTGTGTGTGTGTGAGCGAGAGAGAGAGAGAGGGTAAAAAATGAGGGGAGAGGGTAAGAGAAAGAGAGACAGAAAAATGAAAGAGAGGGGAGAGAGAAGAAGAGAGAAAGAAAAGAGGGGGGAGAAAGAGAGAGAGAGAGAGAGAGATTGAGCTAGCAGGGGGATGCGTTTGTGTGCGGGGCGCGCACCCGTGTGTCAGCGCAAGTTGTCATGACAACCGGGGAACCAGGACCCGGGAATGAATACAGGAAGAGGCAGATTCCTCCAGGCAGGGAGACAGCCGAGCCGAACCCCCGTCTCCGCGCTCCACCTTGCGGCCCCTGGTCGGTCATCCGGCCGGGCCTCCTCCAGGCTCGGGTCTGCATGATAGATGAGTCCAGCTCTGGAGGACCAGGGCCTAACATGCCATCTGTTGACCTGCCAGCTGTCTTATTTACTGAGGGGGGAAGTGGATGAAATGATCACCAGGTGATAAATCAGAATGCCCTGCTTTCCCTACGCCTGCCTCCGTCAATATGTGAGCTGCTGCAATCAAGATACAGCACGGCTGTCAGTCACTGTGACAGTGTCTCTCTCTCACTCTCTCTCTCTCTCTCTCTCTCTCCTGGTATCTCTCTCTCTCCTCTCTCTCTCTCTCTCTCTCTCTCGTTTGTCTGTCACTCTCGTTCTCTCACTCTCTCTCTCTCTCTCGTCTCTCTCCTGGTATCTCTCTCTCTCTCTCTCTCTCTCTCGTGTCTGTCACTCTCGTTCTCTCATTCTCTCCCTCTTTATGGAGGCAGGAATAGAGAAATGTGTATCCCCTCTCTGAGAGCAGACAGAGTGTGTGTGTGTGTGTGTGGTGTGTGTTTGAGAGTGTGTGTGTGTGTGTGTGTGTATGTGTGATGTGTGTGTGTGTGTGTGCGTGTGAGTGTGAGAGTGACAGACAGGCTGTGTCTTCATGATGTGTGTCTGCTGAGTGTAGGATGAGATTTCCATGGCTGGCCAAATGTGCAACATTAGATGTAATGTGATTATCACAGTCGTAGGGAGAGATGGCATTTACAACAGTCATCACTCTTTTCTTTTGTTTGTGAATGACTGTGGCATACACACACACACACATTTTCTCTCGCTGTCACGCACAAACACCAACGTACGCACACATTTTGTCTTACACACACACACACGTATAATTTCTCTCTCTAAAACACACACACACACACACATGTCCATGTTGTCGGGGGGGGTTGTTTTTCATGCAGCTTGAGTGACAGGGAGGCAGAAATACACGACAGGCTATAAATAGCACAGGGAGCCCTAATGCAGCTCACTGAGGCAGAGGGAGTGTAAATGGGCTGCTTCTTCTGTGTGTGTGTGTGTGTGTGTGTGTGTGTGTGTGTGCGTGTGCTGTCTGTGTGTGTGTGTACGTGTGCTGTCTGTGTGTGTGTGTGTGTGTGTGCTGTCTGTGTGGGTGGGTGTGTCTGATTCACTGTGATTGTGTGTACTCTACAGTGAGCAGTGTGCTGCCTTGTGTGTTGTGTTGAAGCATGCTGTGTTCTTTTTGTGTGTGTGCGTGTTGGTTCCCCGTAGGCTCTGGATCATGTGTGTGGGCGAACATCAGGCCATACTATAATCTTCTCTCTCTCTCTCTCATGTCTCTCTCGCTCTCTCTCACCTCTCATGCTCCTCTCCTCACTCACTCAAGGGTCTTTGTCCCTCGTCTCTCTCGTCTCGTCTGTATCTCTCTCGTCACTCTCTCTCGACGCTCTCGTCCCTCAAATCCCATCGTCGACTCTCAGTCTCTCCTTCAACTCTCCGTAACTCTCTCTCGATCTCTCGTGTGTCTCTCTCTAAGTCTCTGGTCGCTCTCTCTCTCTCTCTGTACCTCACGCTTGGTTCCCCCATCCCCCATGTTCTGACTCTTACTAGATTAATCTCCCACTCCGCTTTCGCCCTTTACCTCTCGCGTTTTCCCTTTATAGTGCCTGCATGTCTTTCTGCCTTTGGCAGACCATACCATAATCTTCTCGCTCTCTCTCTCTCTCTCTCTCTCTCTCTTTGCTCTCTTTCTCTCTCTCTCTCTCTCTCTCTCTCTCACGAAAGGGAGAGATGTATACAGAGGAGGACAGGAGGAAACGGAGAGTGGAGGATAGTGTAGAGGTGAAGAGTGGATGGAGTGCAGCTAGCTTAGAGCAGAGTGGTTTGTGAGATAGGGTTTGACGGGGCAGACAGCCGCGATCTGGTGTTCATCCTATTTTTCTGGACTCTGTAGGTGGCCGACCGGCGCATGGTTTAAGAGAGCAGTGTGGAGGCAGGATCTTGTTGGGTAAGATAGGAGTGTTGCGGCAAGGGAAGGGGTAGTAGCAGATAGGTTGTGTAGAAGAGACCATGGGTAGCGTCTGCTCATGTCTCTTCGTTTATTCTTCCATCTGTACGTTCTCCTCTCTGGCCTTCCTCTATTTTTCTTTTCCTTCAGATCTTATCTTAGTTCCTTCACTTTTCTCTTCTCTCCCTCTGCTGGCCTTTGCCATACTCCCACTGTTTTGTTTTATTCCTAGTTGAAACCAATATGCTTGCTCCCCGCGCACTCGTCCCCCCCCCCCACGCACAGACAGAGCCTGTGGCTCTTTTGCTTGTGTGGTGTGTCGGGCGATGACAGTTGTTTGTGTTTGTGATAATAAATGTGTGTTTTAGGTTCCTTCTCTCTTGTGCTGCAGGGCCTTGTGTTTCTTGGTCAGTTAAAATGATGTCAAGCTTCGGCATTGTTTCCCGTTTGAACGCTCCCATCATCCTCCCCAGGTTGTTGTTAGGGAATTTATACCCCCGCAGGTTATGCTTTAACACTCGTATCATTCCACAAGTGACGGACATCTATTCTGGCGGGTCGGGGGTTTTCATCTGCGTCCCACACTGCCCCTCGTCTGAACACTTGACCAACCACCTGGAAGTCTGTCCTCACCAACACCTACGACACAGGGCTCCCCCCAATTTTCACCTTTGTGCCTCTTTTGCAGTCTAATCGCCCTATTCTTGGTTCCAACTTTCCTGGTCCACCGCTGCCTTACCCTCGGTTCGCTGACACCAACTCTCTTGAGTCACTCCTTCCTTCGCGGCCGAGCCTTCCGACCCCGTCCTCCTTCCCCCATCGCTCCCCTCTCTCCCTCTCCCCGCCCTCGTTTCATGTTTCCGGGTCTCAGCAGTCCACCATCCTACCCCTATCTCAGCTCTCTATTATCTCCCTTGGGTACGCGTTCCACCAGCCTGACCCCCTCATCCTATCTCTCTAGTCTCCCCTGGAGGTACATGTGCATCCACCAGCCTGACCCCTCAGCCAGGCCTGGCCACTCTCTATCTTCCCCTGGGGTACGCAGTCCCAGCCTGACCCTCATCCAGCTCTGCTATCTCTCCCTGAGGTACGCAGTCCACCAGCCGTGCCCCACATCCAGCCTGGCCATCTCTCTTTATCTCCTGGAGGTACAGCAGTCCACCAGCCTTGAGCCCGCACTCCGGCCTGGCCAGCTCTCTATCTCCCCTTTAGGTACCAGTTCCATCCACCTGCCCCACAGCCAGGCCTGGCCACTCTCTATCTCCCTGTAGGTACAGCAGTCCACCAGCCTGACCCCAGCCAGGCCTGGCCAGCTCTCTATCTCCCTGGAGTTACGCATTCCACCATCTGACCCACAGCCATGCCTGGCCGCTCTGCTAGGGTTCTCCCCTGTAGTACAGCAGTGCCACAATCCTGCCCCTCACCAGGCCTGACCAGCTCTCTATCCTCCCTGGAGGTCTTCCTTTGGTCATTCAGCCCTCTCTGATTCACACCTCAACGTCACGACATTCTTGCCTCCATTGGGCCATATCCAGTGGTGTTTTTTTTTAGCACCACAGAGCCAGTCGTGAATAACGTTCATTAGAAAATTGAATAAACAGGACTTCTTTCTAATGATGGTTGTTTTACAGTGCTTCTGTTTCTGATACCATGGGCATCTCTGGCTGATAGAGTACCATGCTTGTGACTGGCTCAGCTTAAGATGAAGTGTAGCTGAGAAAAAAATGGCTCCAGCGAATGGCTACATGACACCACACAGTCATTAAAAACTAAAACACCGCCAGAATACGGATAGTTGAAACATGCTCTCTTCTCTCGTCTCTCTCTCTCCTCTCGAGCTCTCGTCTCTCATCTCTCTCGTTCTCCGTCTCCTCTCTCATCTCTCTCTCTACTATCGCGCTCTCCTGGTCTCATCCCGCTCCATCTCCTCACTCTCGTCTCTCCCGTCCCTCCGCTCATCTCAGGCTCTCGTCATCTTTTCTATCCTCGAGTACTCTCGCTCCGATCTCATGCTCTCATCTCCTCTTCGTCCTCGTCCAGCCATGCCGATCCGTCCTCTCTCTCTCTCTAGGCTCTCCAGTCTTTCATCGTCTCTGTTGCCATCCTCCCTAGTTTTTCTTCTCTTTCGTCCTGCATCGCGTCTTCGAGTCACAACGCCCACTCATCCAGTCTCCTGCTCTCATCGCACTCGTCTCGCTTCTTCGAGTCGTCGTCATCGCGCAACTCCAAGGGACCTCTCTGAGCTCATACAATTAAGTTCTCTCCGAATCTCTCGGACTACTCTCAACATGCCTCTCTAACACCTCTCACGCACTCTCCTCTCTCTCGTCGATCGTCCCTCACATAGTCATCATTCTCTCTCTCCTCATTTCTCTCCTCTGACATACACACACAATCTTTGCCGATCGCTTTGAGGATCATTCGGGTCTGGTTTAAGCGGAAGGCACACACCTGTTTTAAATTGAAATCTCTAAGCGTCAATTAAGACTATGGATTAAACCCTCCCAGTGTTCAGATCATTTGATTCACCTGTGTAGTTAGCTGCTGTCCATCCCTGGCCGCCTGTGTGTTTGTGCGTGTGGTGTGGTGTGTGGGTCATATGCTAGAAGCCTGTCACCTCTTGTTCTTCTACACTGATCCCAGTCCTCTTCTATTCTACAAGCTGTCATTTCTCTGTATAGGTTCTAACCACTAGACCTGTGTGTGTCTCTCTTCCACAGGGTTGATGTGGACTCCAGAGTGGCTCAACCTGTCAAAACTGTAAGTGGATATTGATGTGTCATGTATGTGAATATAGTATCGGGGGTGATTTCTATATTTGTGTGTATGTACAGTATGTGGTGTGTGTTTGCCTTTCCCAGGGGGTGGCATTGCTCCGGTAATGACAAAAAAAAACAATGCTCAGTGTGTAATGGGCAACTGCCAGCCCCCGGGGGGCGTCTGCCCACTCCGTTCCTGAAAACACCACTCCTGTGGCCCTCCTTTCTAGTGTTAGGCACTCCCAAAAAACCAATTATGACAGTAATAAAGACAACACTGCGATCTGTCTTTCTTCTTTGTTGACACCCATAGTCCTCCCTCTCCCCTGGTGTATTCACGTTCAACTATCTTTTTGCCTTTTTCCTCTCTTTCCTTGTCTCTGTCTTTCCTCTCTCTCTCTCTTTCTGTCTCTCTCTCTCTCTCCTCTCTCTTTCCTCTGTCTCTCTCCTCTGTTTCTCTCTCTGTCTTCTCTCTCTCTCTCCTCTCCCCCTCCCCGCCTCCCAGGGTCTATCCTACAGACTCCAATCATCACCCCATTTGTAATCAGCAGCGGTTAGACGGAACCTACTGACCCCGTCGTCTTCTATGTTTTTAGTGTTACTTTGACTTTCTACTTTATTTGTTCGACAAACATTGCCAAGTATAATTGCCCCACCTTCAGGTGAACTTGTTTATCAACTGTCCTGTAGCTACAGTAAGTGCCTTGTGGCCGTCAAAGAGAGGTCAACAACAGTCCATGGGATGATACATTGACGAGACTATTGACACCAAAGTGAATTGAAAAGGTAGCCGTCACTCATGGGGTCAAGTGTTCAAGTTTATTTTGCCATGGTAGCAATGACACGGCATCCTGTATTGCTTTATAAATGTAAAACTTTAGGAACTTGTTTTTCAAAACCTTAGAGAAAACTTTTTGTGAAAATATTTTTTTTTTTAATTTTTTTATAAAAAAATCTAATTCCCTTCAAACTGTGTTAACCTTAACTTGACCCATGTCAGCAATGTAAAAAGGAAAAACACAAGAATTTACCCTTTTTGGGGACAGTCAAGTGCAGTTTTTTACAACACTTTGGGTCGTCCTGGGACAGTGATGAAAAAATTGACTTGCGAACCCTGGTTGGAGTCTTTGCCCCACTAATTCAGTTGGGTGGTTTTATTGGGGATGTGTCTTCACAGCATAGGAACCTAATATTGCTCTCCCGGCCTGATAAGCCTTAGCAAGTCCTAATCTGCTATTTTTATCATCTACAACCGGGACAGCGGAGAAAGCTT